>PVJO010021167.1:0-30563 GCA_004026905.1 Hystrix cristata | reverse complement strand
AATTTAAAGACCCAATCCAAAAGTGGGCAGCAGAAATGAATAGACACTTCTCAGATGAAGAAGTAGAAACAGCAGATAGACATATGAAAAAATGTTCAACATCACTGGTCATTCGAGAGATGCAAATTAAAACAACCCTGAGATTCCACCTCACTCCACAAAGAATGGCTATTATCAACAAATCAGCCAATAACAAATGTTGGAGGGGCTATGGAGAAAAAGGAATCCTTCTCCACTGTTGGTGGGAATGTAGACTGGTACAAACACTATGGAAATCAGTGTGGAGATTCCTCAGGGAACTAGGACTAGAGATTCCATTTGACCCAGTTATTCCACTTCTTGGTATCTTCCCAAAAGAATTAAAATCATTATACCGCAGGGATATATGCACACCCATGTTTATAGCAGCACAGTCTGCAATAACTAAATCTTGGAAGCAGCCCAAATGCCCATCAACAGCAGAATGGATTAAGAAAATGTGTGTTTTTTTTAATACAATGGAATACTACTCTGCCATAAAGAATGATAAGCTTGAGATATTCCTAGGTAAATGGATGCATCTTGAGACCATACTCTTAAGTGAAATAAATCGGACACACATGTTTAAATACCGCATAGTTTCTCTGGTGTGAGAAACTGAGGTGTAAATAAAGACTAAAATGTATTATATTGAGAAAGGGAAGAAAATGTCCAAATGGGAAAGGGAACAAGGGAGGGGGAGAGGAACAGAGGGACAAGAGAAATAAGAAATGGAAGGAAAAAATGGAAACAAAGCTTTTGTAGATAGGGAGGGAGTTGGGGTGGGGGAGGGGAATGGGGAAAAAAGAACCAACAAGATATATCATGTACAGGTACAAATTCCCTGTGATGAATGTTATCAATATGTACATCTAAAATGTACCATTAAAATAAAATTTAAAAAAAGAAAAAAAGTATATATTTTAATTAAGGTTATCCTTTTACATATTAATATTTTATCAGAGGAAATAAATGCATATTTTATTTTAAAATAAATAACATCTAATATACTATGCTAGAATGCAAACACCTAGTTCTCTTTTTCAATTATGGAAGGACAGTATGAAGGCAGGGAAAGTCATGGAATTCACTCCGTGCAAGTGCCCAGTTTTCCTTTAGACTCCTGACTAGAGTGTTCGTTAAAGTATATAATAACTTTTGCCCTAACAGAGGAAAAAAAAAAAAAAATAAGAAAACACTTAGGTTACTATTTTTCTCTACGAATTACTTTGGAGGCGGAAAGTCTATTCCCGATCATTTCTAAGAGAAATGTCTAATGTCTCTTAATCTTTTTACATTTGTTACTGTGCTAGAATTCATTTTACTTTAAAACTTTCATGAAAATTAGTTACATGGTATAGATTCTTCTGCAGTATTCTACACAGAAAGCAGAAAAATGCTTATAACGGACATTTCTGTAATCTTTTAAAAAAATGAAATCCAGCCAGGGGTGGTGGTAAGTGCCTGTAGTCCCAGCATTCAGAAAGCTGAAACAGTGGGATCACAAGTTCAAAGCTAGCCTGGGCTACTTAACAAGGCCTTGTCTCAAAAACAGACAAACAAACACTAATAATAAAACAACTAGCATCCATGTACACTGTTACTATTGTAATAATGTGTAGTTATAATTCTTGCTTCCAATTACCAGGCCTGCCCTGAAATCAATATATGAACCTCTATAAATCTTTCCAGGTAACTATTATGTGCTGCTCATAGGCACACTGATAAAAATCAAAAGATATATAACTAGGATAATGTCATTCAGGAAATTAATTGCTGTAATATTAAACATGCACAGGAATTCCTTTTTGATACATACTCTGCACAATTTATATACCTTTTTAAGAGTATACAATGACATGTGGCTATGAAGAATCCTGAAGACTAAAAGAAAGGATGAAGTAAGGACGGAAGAAGGAAGGAAGAAGTAATTAATGAGAGAAAAGAAATGGAGAGTTTTAAAGAAAAATTAGTTTAAAAGTATATGTTAAAAAAGTACATGTAGCAAAGTGATCTCTCTCCTACACTAATAGTAATTACCCTCCTCCAAAAGTTTTTAAAATGTCTTAAAAACAAAATATATGTGTTTAGTGCAATTGTCCACCAAATGTTAAATGGCTAAAGAAAACATGTGATATATCAATAAATCAATAGGAATATATATATGTGTATGTGTGTGTGTGTGTGTGTGTATTTAACCTTAAGGAAATAAGAAATGTCTTTGTGACCTCATAGATCAACCTGGAGGTCACTATATTAAGTGAAACAACTTTGGACACAGAAAAACAAGTACTGTATTACCTCACTTATGTGTGAAGCATATATAATAGTCAAACTCATACATTTAGGGAAAATAGTTATCTGGGTGTAAAAGGTGGAGGGAGATCCTGATGAAAGGGTACAATTTTCAGGTTAAATATGTAAGTTCTGGAGATCCGTTATACAGTATAGTGACCATAGTTAATGTGATGTATATCTGAAAATTGCTAAGAAAGTATACCTTAAATGTTCTCATTATCAAAAATAAAAAACAAAAAAGCAGGCAGGTGACAGATGTATTATCATGATTTAATCATTTTGCAGTGTGTATACACATCAAAATATTATGTTTTTACACCATAAAAGTAAGCAATTTTATGTCAAATAAACATAATAAAACTGAGAAAATGCATGTTTTAAAATAGCTGGAAATTATTAAGACTATTTCATCATTAATTACCAACAAAATAAAAAGAATTATATATTTTAAAATGTAAGGTAAGTGGGCTGGAGACTTAGCTCAGTGGTTAGAGTGCTTACCTTGCAAGCACAAGCCCCTGAGTTTGATCCCCAGCAGCAAAAAAAAAAAAAAAAAAAGGTAAATGTAATATTGAAAGATGCACCAAAGATAGGCCATAGATTAATCCATCTCTCAAAACAGGTCTTTTTAAATAAAAAGAATGCAAACCACAAGTATAATTTTAAAGTTTTTAGTAGCCACAATTTAAAAATTCAAAAGAAAAGGATTGAAACTTACTTTTAGTAATTTATTTTACTTAACTCAATATATTAAAATACTACTGCCAGGTGTGGTGGTGCACACCTGTAATCCCAGCACTTGGAAGACTGAGGCAAGAGGACTGCTGGGAGTTTGAGGCCAGCCGGGGCTACATAGTGAGACCCTGTCTCAAATAAATAAACAAAAACAAGCAAACAAATAAATAAAATACTATCATTCCACCAAGCAATGAATAGAAAAGTTATGAATGAGATCTTTTACGTTCTATATCTCATATTAGGTCTTTAAATTCTCAGTCTGTATTAGCTACAACTGAATTTCTCACGTGACTAATGGCTGCTATATTGGACAGCACAGGTTTAATATATTCCCATCCTGAAGTTCTTTTGTTCTTCTCCAAGCAAATTTTTTAAAGTGATAGTAGGATACTGAAGGATAATAAAATTAGGTGTTATTCATAAGTCTCGATGTGACATATGGTATGACATCCTTTAAAATGAAAATCAAGCTAAAGGAAAATGTTTGTGTAAGCATTTTATATATTCTAAGAGAAAAATAAGAAGAAATAACCTCTGCTATGGATAAAGAAAGACTTCAGAGAATTCTTTTGCTGTATAAATTGTTTTAAAACCAAAAAGTGTGGATCATGCTATTAACATTGACTTGCAACAGAAGAAAAGCCAAAGGAAGTCAGAAAGCATCACAGCTCAGCAGACCAGTCACAGAAAGAGTGATGCTTTTCACATCATGAGGCTTTTTTCAAAACAGGGAACTGACAGTTCGTGAGAGCTGGAAACAGCAGGGCATATAATAATTGGGTATTTCATTGCATGCTAATAACTAAGGCATTGTATCAGGAAAAGTATTTAAGGTCGGCAGAAATATGATCGATCATTATAGGTTTATTTTTAATGGGCTATTTCTTTTCATAAGAACTTAAAATTAATGCTAACATTATTCTGTTTCTATAGAGTACGTGTTGTGCTACTCTATGATGCTGAAGCACGTAAGTCTTTGGAAGTTTGTGTTTACATACCTTTTGCTTGCTCAATACTTTAGGCATAATATGTAAGGTCAAAAAAGACAAAGACAAGGAGAAAAAATTTTTAAAAAAAGGAAATTTTTTTCAGTAGGGTAGAACATGTTGATTATTTTCTTACTATTGGTTTTGACTTCCCCCAAAACTATATACCAGAAGACACCTGCTAGAGGATTCCAGAGTAGGGTGTCTAAAATTGGATCTTCAGGGGCAAAAAAAGGATGATTTGATTAAGAAGTGCCTCTGTTAAAGATATGGTCCTTTTATTTTCCAAACCATGTATCAAAAGAAGATAACATTTAAAAATTTTATTAGTCCGTTTGCAATCCACGCAGTTTGCAGTCATCTTAGGGAGTGGGTATATGCACATAATATCTACATCCCTTGTGGCATTTTAAAACCAAATAGTGTCTATAGCATTTACCCAAGTTTAGCTGAAAGAGATGCAAAAGGGAAAAGTAAGGATTGTTACATGAAACAAGCTTATTATTAATGCAACAAGTTCGTTATTTTTTTGAAGTTGAATCAGATTTCTTGAAGACAGAGAGAAAAAGGAAAAATGGTGATTCCCCTTTTCACTCTATGGACAATACCATTTTGACACACCATAATAAATTCATCATTTCTAACCTTTCAGGCTTCATCAAGGTTAAGAATTGACACTTAACCTTGAAAACTTTAATATTCAGAGGGTAAGCATTACATGTACACATATTATAGTATCTATAATGAGATTTGTTATATATCATTTACATACTCATATCAAAACTATACCAAATACAGCATGCTTAAAGTTATAAAACTTGTTTTAAACACAAAAACTGCAAGTTGGAAAATTTTGTGTAAACAAAATTTTTTTAAAATTTTATTTAGACTATACACATTGGATTCCACTGAGTCTTTAGCCTGAGTTTTAGGGAAGGTTGGGGGAAGCTTTCTGTCTGTTGGTAACGATGCTACATAATTCTTCATAATCAACTATGACTTTCTTCTTTCATATATTTTTTCCTCAGATTACTATTAATGTGATGTAATCTTGTTTAGGTTTCTACTGAAAAATTACCCATTGTGTGTGTACAGCAAGATTCCAACTTCCTTAAAGTCTACACCTACAAGTAACCCCTTCATTCTTATGTATTCAAGCATCCAGACACCTACTTATCAAGTTACTTCTATGTTACAGGTCACAAATCATGTTCCATTTCAGAAAAGTTCAGTGACTTATGCCATTAACTGAGAGAAAAAAATAGCTATGAAGAGCAAAGGGCTTTGAATTTTTCAATCTGTATTCATGGTTCTAAAGAAAGAACATGGCCTTTAGAACTGTGAAATAACTTTGTCCTTCATAAGGGGCTGCATTATGTCCACGTATTGCAAAATAATACGCCTTGTGCATTGGAGTCAAATAAGAATCTCACAGACCCTCTGGAAACTGCACATGCAGTTTAATCTATCTTGCAGAAATTCACAGCATGATATTTAATAAAACCCTAAGCAAAGTACATGTAAATCTACTGAACAGTACTTTTCCCATTTCTACCTTATAATGCTCCCCCTCTGCTTTGGGTTCTCCAGAGAGTAACACAGTTCCAATGTATATATAAACATGAGATAAATATCCAACAGATACAAAAATCTGATTGTGACCTGAATTTTTTCCCTTACTAACTAGGCATAGTGGAGCAAAGAATTTAACTTTTTTGTTTCTCTCTTCCTCCTCTACTAAATATGGAATCTCTATATATTCCAATAAAAGCAATGTTTGTCATGAAAAATGAGGTGATATTTATGAAATGTTTTTGTGTGACGTTCTCATGAATCTTTCACAACCACTCCACACCAGGCTGATAATCACTAATGATATATATGGAAACCAAATGATTGCTGCTGTGTACTTAAGCTCCCTTCCCTTTTGTACATAGTGGAAAACATTCCTCCTGCTATAATCATCCCAAGTGTCAGCTCATCATCACAGAAGAGGGCGCTGCCTCTTCCTGTCACATAGCGGGCAATGGGGCCACCCGACAAGGTGGCTGAGGACCTGGAGAAAGCCTGGTACAGACCTTCACGTTGTGTCTGTGTGGGACACACGGTACTTATCTTCCCAAGCACAAAGGGAACCACTGAGATAATTAAACCTGAAAGAGTCACTCTGCAATCCTAGTTTTCACTTTAGAAAACAGTTATTCAGAAAAACAGAAAAAAAAGTATCTTTTGTTCTTTGAAACAGCTAGGCCAAATTTGGTTGATTCCATACTTGTACAAAGAATGACTGTTTTCAGATATTTCAAAAATGCAAAACGATGTCACAAAGTAGGGGACTTTACACGTCATGCCCCTATCAGGTGACATGCACATCGTGAACAGAGTTGTACATGTACATGATTTTAATTTTTGACATAAAGAACCTTAGGCCCAGGGAAGTTCTGAAATCTGTCCACAACCACATTGTGGCTGACTTCAAATCACATTTGAAAGATGAAACAGAAATGAACAACAGAAAAGTAATGGCTAGATAAAAAGTAATCTCAAAATAAAATGCAATCTAATCAACATTATGAATATTTTCATCTACATTCATTTACATTGCTGATGATCAAACTCAGGACTTAGGAATACTAGTCAAGCATATTAATACCGCTACACTACCGAGATACAACCCCAGCCCTATTACAATTTTTTGGGGGGAGTAGGGAAGGAAGTAGCGCTGTACTAGGGATTAAACTCAGGGCCTCCATTCTGAGCTATATCCCCATTTCTTTTTTTAGTTTTTATTTTGAGACGGACTTGGACTAAATTGTTAAATTGCCTAGACTGGACATGAATGTGATAGATCCAACTCAGTCTCCCAGAGTGCTGGGATTATAGGTTTGCAACATCCCACGCAGGCTGGATTGTAATTTTTGATGAAGAAAGAAAGCAAAGATTCTATCATGTATTTGGGATGAGTAGAATTACAAAAGTGTAAATCTCACAACCTCACAAGTGTGGCTTTTGATTCAGACTCACTTTTGGAAATTTTAAACTTTTCCTCATTATTAAGAAATATTTCTTTTTCCTTACGTATATAATACGTATCTGAGATTTTTGTACTTGCATTTCCTAGAAGGATAATATGAAACCTAAATTTTAAAAAATAATATTTCAAAAAGATAGTATTTTGTTATGGTAATTTAAATAACCGGTATAATTTTATTTTAATTTTAGGAAAAAAATGTGAAAAAGAAGCAGTGTAAAAGATAGGTTTGCTCAAAATTAAGTAAACAAATTTGAAAATTATAAAAAACCCAAATATATATAAGAGCTTTTTTCGAATAATGTTTTATCAGCATGAAAAATCCAAATGATAGTCTGTAGTAACTCAAAAATATGATACTGAGATAGAAACTGGAGGTAAGATGAGATGATTATTTTGATACTGCTAGTGATAAGTGTGAACTTTATTAGTCTCTCCAATTATCTTTCTGCTATCTATAACCATTTATATAATATCCTTGGAAGAGCCTCTTCTAAGTTATTATTCAACTTTTCTTGAATTCTACTCTTCTTTTAGCACCTGAAACACTCTGACAGATCAGCTAAACAGAAAAGATGTGTATTTGCTAGAATTCTGACCAAGCATGAATTCACAGCCTGCTAAAGTGACTCTACAGTGAAATACTCACATAAAATAGGAGTGAAGCGGCATGTAATGAAATTTCTAAAGGTAGCCAGCTTCCTATCTCTGTATAAGACTGTCAAAGGGTCTGACCAGCTTTAAAACAGATTAAGGCATGAGGAAGTGCAATGACCAAGTTAACGGATACACTTGATTTCACATTCTATTTTCTTGCATTTAAAAAGCCATCCAAGATTACACACATATACAAAAAAAAAAAAAAAAAAACTAATTAAAAAACATTAAGATACTTGTTTGGGATATTAAAATGTTTCTTTCTTGCTTCTCCTATTGATACAATTACCTCTGAAATTTTATAGTTTCCCTTTTATGGTTTCCAACGGTGTTTCAAAGAGTGAAAAGACAATATGTATGTTCTTCACCATTCTTCCTTCTCAGGTTCACAGTTTGAATAGCTTCTATAGAATGATGGTTATTTTGAGTTCATGTTTTTTTACTTTTGTTATAAGTTTACTACTTAGAAAAGTAAGTTTTTAAATAGTAAATAAGTAAAATTCAGAGGTATTTTAATTAAAGGTGGTAGTCGTATTCTGCAAGTTATTTTTACATGTTATTTTTGGTATTACAACAAAAAATACAGAGAAATACAGGTAATGACATTATATGCTCTTGCAATAATGATTATAAATGCAGTCAGCACTGTCTTTTGATTTTTTACAATTAGTACCACATTCCTCCAATTTTCACCTTTACCTACTTTGCCTTATCTTTAACAGCGAACACACATAAATTATCCCTTGCTAATAACTCTAGAAATAAAAATAAAACTGATGTTTATAGATCTTTAAGCAAGTACACTATCTACAATTAAGGAAAAGACAAAAATCTTTCCTTGGTTAATATAGAGTCTAGCTATATGACCATGTAAGCTTCAAAATTTCATGTGTGGAAGTTCAAGAAAATATACGATTTATCTCTATCCAGGAAATACAACCCACAAAATGCCTTAGCCTTTTTAGGCAAATGCATATTCACATAAAATAGTATAATACATGCATTAAAGTTGTTTTATTTCATTAAATTACTACAGATGTTTTAATATAAATTTCTATTTCATGGAATATCTAGATTTACAAAAGATTAATTATCACTAAGAATGGATTATTTTCTTTGGGATAATAAAAATTAAATTACAATCTAATTTAAACTAAGTCCATTTGCAATCAATGTATTTTCTCAGTATCAGTAATATAATTTAACCATTAGGAAATCCATTGTGGTACAATCAGACCACTTAAAACACTCTCTTTATATATAAATGGTTATTATAAAGCCAAAAAATATTGTTAACATTTCTGTGTTATGTTAGACACGGTAGAAGTGCAGACTCCGTTAAGTTTATTTTTAAAGCTTTATGGCAATGATAAAAATGAAAGAAACCCTTTTGACAGGAATGAAAAGCAGAGGGTTGCAAATAGCAAAAGGTGATGCCCTGCAGACACTTGAATATGCCCAAGGGGGAACACGGCTATAGCTTCCTCCAATAGATGGCAAAAGGCTCATTTTAAGAACAAAAGAAATAATAGAGCATTTCAGAGAACATTTATTTTCTAGACTCTTGTGAATGAAAGTTATGAAAGTAAAATTGGAATACAGTTTCTGGGCTTTTTGCAGATAAGGTATCTGCATATGAATGCTCTTTGTTTCAGAGATTCCAGGAAAGTTTTACATTGATGATGTAATGGTATAAAAGCATTCCTACCTTGGCTTTGTATATAACTGTACACAAATTTAATTTATGAAATGCTACATTAATCTAAAATTGAATATGTTTGATCTGTTTTTTGCTCTGAGAAGCCAGTGGGTGATCTCAAATCACAATCACAACCTTCTAGCTGCAGTAGGAACAGTTTATTTGTATTAATGCCATGTAGTTCAATATGATTTGTTTTCTAAGGAAGTGTTACTGGTTGACTACTAAATATGGATTTTCTGTTCTTTTCTTTCTTGCAAGACAACTTTTAAAAATAGGATCATTTAAAGAAAGGCAGTTGCACAAAGAGCTGAAAAATACTTAGAGGATAGCTACTGGGCATTTATCCTTTACTAAATGACTTTCTCTCTCTAAGCTCACTGACAATGTTATTTTGAACCATATTTCCAAACATATCCCATATACAATTCAATGCACATAAATCAGCATTAAAAATTAAATACTGAAAACTTGTCAAAGAAGCAAAAAGTTGTAAATGTAGTTTAGGTTTTTTTTTTTTTTTTCTTGGTTAAGTTTCCATGAATCAAATATAAAGCCAAGATTTTAATTCTACAAAACAGTGAGAAACAGACCATATAATATTAAACAGCTTAACAGAGTTTTACTAAAGTATATTCAGATGTAATTTTGCTTATTATTAAC
Organism: Hystrix cristata; assembly: GCA_004026905.1. Classification (NCBI taxonomy): domain Eukaryota; kingdom Metazoa; phylum Chordata; class Mammalia; order Rodentia; family Hystricidae; genus Hystrix; species Hystrix cristata. Next base: position 20,473 of record PVJO010021167.1, on the reverse strand, counting down.
TTTCACTAGATACTAAATTACTATTAATTCTGTTTTTCTTTAAATCAACAAAACAGGATTGTACAATTGACCAGAAAAAAAATGTTTTCTCTACATGATTTTATGACAAAAATGAGTTAAACATGAATATTAAATCCTTGGAAGAGTAGAAAAGTAGTTCAAGGAGCCCCCATGGATACCAAACCCTGCTTAAATCCCGCCTACATAATCCTTCTCTCTCTCTCTACTCCTTCCCCCTTCTTCCAGGTCTTGGTCCTCTTCCCTGGTTTAGTAAAGACATAATCTGTTTTTCAAATATTTCCTATTCCCAGATGTTTGAATCTCTAAATGTGGAACTCATGGATATGAAGGGTCAACTGTAATCTCATCCACCTTCGTGTGAAAAACATGTTTTTATTTGCTTGTTTTTTGTTTATTTATTAATGCCGGAAACCAAACTATGGCTTCAAGCATGCTAGGCAAGTGATATACAATGCTCAGGAATACATTTTTAAATGTTTCAAATTTAAAATATACATATATTTAATATGAAATTACTAGATCACTTCATATTAGTGATATGGGAATGGAATTTAAATTCCAGGTATAATAACTATGTAAGATTTACTTATTAAAGAAAACAGTGGACATACTCATAGTTTGAATTTATCAGAATATTCATCCTTATCACCAGATGAACTGCCCTGATTATTAAGACAATACTGCACATCTAAGATGACAAACACTAAACAACTTACACCTCATCATAATAGTTCCTGTAGGGCAATCTGAGAATATAGGATGTCACAATACAATAGTACTCTCCAAGGACTATTTATGGAAATAAGAAAAAAAAACATAAATGAAAGCACTCTCTCATAATTATCTCTTACTACTATATCTTTAGCTAGCCTTGCCAGTACAAGTTTCTAGCAAATGAAATGTTTCATAATTCAGAAATATTTCAAAGAAACTTCAACTGGTGATCACTGAACTCAGGACAATAATTTTAATTACTTTTGACCTTGACTGATTTATGGAATAAACTGCAGGCAAAGATCCCTTAGCTCTATGAAAGATTGTGAGAGATCCTCAGATATACCAAAACAGGAAACATTGATTCATTTCCCTAAGATGTTTTAATTACAGCATCTTCAGTAAAACATATAAAGTTATTGGTAAAATTAATGTCTACTTCTCTAAGTATTTTTATAACTTTATGGTTCATACTCAGTAACATAATCAAATTTCTTAAACTAAAATACTGGATGCATTACTAACACAAGCATGTCATTTAATTTCATAGTGTCTTAATTTTCTCTTATATAGGGAGCAAAACCATAGACTATGCCCGGATAATATACAGAATAAGTAAATAAAGTAATATATGGAAAACATCAGAAAAATTACTTGAGATGCAGTTATTCAATATTTCTGAAGACAGAAAACATGGGCTTCCTTCTAAAAGAAACATCATGTCACATTTTTTTTCTTTACACACCAATTAAACAATACCTTCTGTCTCCGCTGATAGCTATTCAACTATTATCCTGGCAACCAAGTTCATCTAAACAGGTTTGTATATGAACCTACATTTTAAAATGCTTATGTTGTTAGCTAACAGTATATATGAAAAAGTCTGATATATGTAATTAGCCCCCAAAATTTAATAAATTTTAATAATTGAATTGCATCTTGACATAATTAGCTTACCATACTCTAATGTGACATTTTTTTCCTCAAGAAATAATTACTAGCTTTGGTGAGTTCATTTCCAACATTTCTAAAATTCCTGGTTTTAAATGTACTTCATGTATCTGGACAAGCCATGCTTGGCTAAGTAACAATAGTTCTCTCTTAAAAGTAACCCATGTAATAATGTTTGTTCATAATGAATACTAACATAATAAAAATTTAGCATACTAAAAGAAATGGAACCTGGCACAAAAACAACTGCAACCACAATTACTATATAATTGCCTTGAGAATAACTACTATAGCCTTTGAATTTTTTTTATAGATTTTTATTAAAATTTATCTAAAACTACACAAACTCACAGGCCATTACACAAGCTTGCAGACCACAATACATTGTACCTTTTACTTATGTCAACGAGCAATGTAAACAACCACATGGATGGAACATTAAATCAAAACTGCATAAAGTTACTGTAGTACCTAGTGTATGTGTCATTGTTTTAAGTTGGGGTTATTAGAGTCTTCTTTGGCTTCCTATGAACAGAAGATAGATGACAGAGTTTTAGTAAAGATGTGCCTTGACTTGCGGTTATGTTTCCCATACACCCATGGTAAACTGAAAACACTCTAAATTAAAAATATACTAAGTCAAAAAGCATGTAAGAATCTAACCTACTTCACAAGGTGGCTCGCCAACATGGTAAACTGCAGGATACTGACTACTACACTAGTGACAGGGGGTTAGATGGGACCTCCCGGCACCTGCTGCTTATTACAGAAAAATTACTGCTACTCTGGGAAACAATCAAAATTCAAAATTTCAACTCTGATTACTACTGAATGCTTATTACTTTTACAATATTGTAAAGTCAAATTATTATTAAGAAAAACCATCATAAACCAGGAATAATTTAGTCCTTTAGTGTGATCATCATGGAACAGTAAAATTATTTTAAAATGTCATTTAATGAATAGCTTTATAATAAGAAATTTAAAAATCAATGTTTCATGAGTCAATCATTATTTGTTCTCCATTTACCATCCAAGTACTCAACTATCAACTTTTGTTTAGCAGAAAATTAAAGGGATCATTTTTATTATTTTCTAATCCATAGTAATATGAAACAAATTATAATTAAAGTCATATAGTAACACAATTATATATGTATATACACATATATATACATTCATACACATGTATATGGATTGTGTTATAAATACATATATATGTATTTGAGAGGGTTTTAGTTATGTATCAGAAATTTGTTCTACTTTTCATTCCTAAAATTGTATATATTCTTATATTTAGTACAAAGTAAAAATATATAGTAAAACAAGAACAAAATTGTGGGAGTATTCAGCAAATGTAACACAGACACAACTGTTAAAATATTCCAAGACATCTTTTCAATGAAATTTACTTCACCTTTTCTGTTTGAATAATCTCTCCTATATCTGGAATCCTATAGAAATTTGTGTACTTCACTGCTCATATTTTCCCCAGGCTTGCTAATCTTCTACTCATTCAAATTGTGTTTTATGTTCCCTTAAATTAGACTCATTGGTATATGTTTTACACTCAAATCTCTCAATATAGGAGCTGCTGACCACCAAAGTTCACCATTCATTGTCTCAAATATTGGCCATGCTAATTCCCTCTCATTTATTTGTTTCCACATTATGGACTTTAAATAAAAGTCCATATATTTTGCCTTTGCAAACACTGTGTCAGGGAAATGTGGAAAAATTGCCATCACCACCTCTCAAAATTTCTCTACCCTAGAATCACTTCAGAATCAAGAAGTTAGGTAGAGTCAAAATATACTCTAAAAATGGAAAAATGCTTTCTTAAATTAAAGAAAAAGGAAAGGGAAGCTTTTAACCTTCATATTATTTATACAATAGAACACTTATCAATTGCAAAGTTTAAACATTCTGAAATCATTCAATAAAGACATGCAAATTGAACACCAAATAATCACATCTGGGAAATACAAACAAAAAACCTTTCTGTATGAAAATTGTTTTTAGATTTTAATGATAAAGACTCCTTCTAAAGTAACTGTTAATAATTAAAATGTCTTTTTTGTGGAATTTTAAAGTTTTTACCTAAACTCAAATTTTTACATGGATGTTAAAAAAGAAAAGAAGTAGATAGTTAACAGACTGGAAAAGAGACTATTTCTTTTAAGCATATTTCTATTTTATGCCCAAAGCTTCTATTAGTGTTAATGGTAGTCAAATGCATAAATCCATTGTGCATCAATAGAAGAGTTGAAAATGAAATCTATAAAATGAATGAATTAAATCATTATGAGTAATTCATTGGCACATGACCTCCTCTACGTTCTATCAAGTACATAGTCTGACTTTTTGAAATGGCACTTAAAAAGGTTTTACACACTAATTGAACAGTCATTCACTTAGCTTGTTTTTCACTTAGATCTCTCCTAATACCCGTGAAGTTGGGTGTTTAAAATAGGCGATTGGATGTTAAAAGCAGTAATTTCTCATCAGGGAATATTTAATAAGTGGAAGCTATAAGCCAACTAAAAGACACAAAATAGATTAATCTTTCAAAGATACATCACTGTGGTGTTGTAAGCTGTTCAGCTTTCAGGGGGAAAATCTTTCTGACACTTGTATACTGATAGATTTACATGTAATGTCATTTTTTATAATACATTAGAAAAATATATTTTATTTTTATATTATTTATAATTATTTGAAGACGAGCATCAAAATTAAGCAGTATCACTATTGAATACATTAATGAAGTCTATTAAGTTGGAAACTGATGCTATTTATTACTACATTAGTATATCATTTTATTGATATATATTTACATAGTATTCTTTTTTTTTTTTTTTTGGTGCTGGGGATCGAACTCAGGGCCTTGTGTTTGCGAGGCAGACACTCTGACCACTGAGCTAAATCCCCAGCCCCTACATAGTATTCTTAACATGTGTACAAAATATAATCTTGTACCATCTAACTATGGGAATTAAAACAAACAGAAAACAACATCACTGTCAGGGAACGTTGTCTTTGCTCATAAAAATGATTGTACATTAGCAGCTTTCAAAAATATACACAAAACCTAACTAAATCAAATTGGATTCTCTTGCTTTTACTTTTAGTTAAACTTAGGATAATTTAGACTCAATTTTTAGCTTTAAAACTATTTTGTTTGTTTTGTCATAATCGCCCCTCTTCCTTTTTCTAATACTTATTGGCACCATTCAAAGATTTTAAAATGCAATGTGGAAATGATTCACATTCACTACAATGAAAGAAATTCAAGACTACCTATGGAGTAATCTATGGAAATATTATAATGGATTCTGGGGATCACACCTAGTGAGAGTATATAGAATGTTAAAAGCGCTTTTGATATTCACAAGATAAAACTGGAGGGCACTAGTGGTGACTTACTAAAATGGTGCCATCTGTTTATCACTGGCAAAATTGACTCTTTATGACAGTAAGACACACAGAAAATAGCATACCCGCTCATGGTAAGAATTTGAAGTGAGGCAAATCTCTTCCCTGAATTTCCCCTTCCGATTCTTCCGGGCTTTTCCTCCCTCCCTCTTTCCAGCTCCCCTCCTTTGCTCTGTTCTTTCCCTTGATCTTCCCTCATCTCGCCATACATACTTCATTTTTAATAAACCACATCAATACATAGGAGAAGCTATCATAAGCAAAAGCTTAAAAAAAGTGTTTAATATTTGTTAATCACTTAACATTCCTTAGGGAGAGTTTGCTCTGCAGTAGTTAGTGGACCAAATAGAAGCTTTAGGAGACCATTTTACATGTAACAATGAAACACTGAGCTTTTAAGTAGCTGCTGAAGGTCAGATTTTCAAGTGGAGGATTCCACCCCTGCTACTCATTGTCAAGCTGTGATGCTATCAGGAGTTTCAAAGGCCACCAAAAAAACAAAGTGTCTTTTTCGGCATACTCATAAAAGGGAATCACAGGAAAGTAAATTAAGAATAAGAATGCCATATTAAGCAAGGCACATGCTTATTCCGTCCAGGAATCTAAAGAAAGTTCTAGACTGTTTTAAAAATCATTTATGATGTTCTAGCTTATAAATCAAACCCAAAACTTTATGAATTAAGTTATACCTCCTTTCTAAATATAGGTGTTTGTTATTAATTAAAATATTACTATAAATTACAGGAAGTATTACATATTCTTTTTATGTACTTTTATTTCATTTGTTTTATAGTTCAGACTACAGTATTGTACTTTTTTTAATACAGAAGTAAAATTTTATTTGAAAACAAATTACAACACAAATCTAAAATTTATTTTACTTTAAATTATTTACAAGATTAACAAAATGAACTTAATTTTTCTATTTACTATTATAAACAAATGGTCTGGGCAACTTAGAGAAATAGAAATTAATACCTACATCAAAATAATTTAAACTGTACTAAGTGAATAAAAGAGAATTTCACTCAGATTTTCTCCAGTTCATTCACATTTCACATTCAACCACTGTAATCTATATCGAAAATCATTGGTATTAGCCTACATAATCACCACATTTTGTGATAAAGGCCATTGCTTAGCTGGGAGACAAGAAAAAAAGTGCTGACAGAAAAAATCAGGTAGGGTATATAATAAAAAAATTACACTAATATGTCAGTTTTTTAAAGTTATGAGCATATATATATATAGTAAAATAATTTTAGGAAAAACTTACTTATTAGGAGGTGAAGTAACAGAAAACAATGATGTGATTATATAAGAATATTAACAGAGAAGTATGACTTTATTAAATTTGACCAAAAAAAAAGCTGACAAAAAACAAAGTCCTGCAAAAAGTAGCAACATATAGCCCAGGTGACAGCAACCATCACCAGCTTAAAATAATCATAATAGTCACAGCAAGAAAGAAAGAAAAAGACAAGAAGAGAAGAGAAAAGGGAGGAGAGAAAGAGAGAGTAAAAAGGGGGGAGGAGGGAGAGGGAGAAGGAGAGAAAAAGAGTGAGAATGACACTCTGATCATAGAGAAAATGGCATGCATAAATATTTTTGTTCCCAGACTTTATAAAGGAGTAATTCATCAAAAGTATTATTGATGGCTTTTTCTTTGATATACAGTAGTATGTACAGATAGAAAATTTAAGGAAGACTGCAAATAATAATGATAATGAAAAGTAAAATGAATATTCTAATTCAAGATTGATTTTCCAGCTCTTTTTTAAAAATCATCATTTTAGCCATGCAGCGTGTGACACACCCATAATCCCAGCACTTGGGAGACTGAGGCAAGAGGATGGCCACAAGTTTGAGGGCTGAACTATACAGCCAGATGGTGTCTCAAAAAAAAAAAAAAAAAAAAAAAATTCTCATCAGCTGGGTGTGGTGGCACAGGCCTGTAATTCCAGCACTCAGGAGGCTGAGGCAGGAGGATTGCCATGAATTTGAGGCCAGCCTGGACCACATAGTGAGCTCTAGGCCAGACCCTGTCTCAAAAAACAAAAAAGAAAAAAAAAAATCACATCAAAGGAAAACTTTGATACTTACTGCAGAGTTTTAAATAGTTAACAAAGAAAACACCTCATGTTTAACTTATGCTTAAAAGGTATCTTGCCTCCTGTAGAAAAAATTCAAGTTCAATATACTCATTTAATGTATTATGCTTTTTATAATTATAAATGTATATTCTACAAAAGTATCTGTGTGCTTCCTGGCAAAAATCTTAATATTTCAGCAGATGGAATCTTTCTAAATGGACAAATAAAACAAATTCGATGTTCTATAAGAGTAGGAAAGTAACGAATAATACAACTCTGTAAGTATAGTCAAGGGAGTAAGGATTAAAACTAAAATACTGAATTCCAAATCTACAGTATCAAATCTCTCCTTTTTTTTCTCTTCCATTATTCTGCCCCATAGGGAATATCCAAGTTTTGCCCACAGTAATTTAGAAGCACTGGTTCTGAAATAGAGGGGAAAGGCATCAACGGCCATAATTGAACCATTCACTCAGCTTTCCTTGGAGAGCATATTTGATTGGCGTAATATAAAATAGAATACACATTTAGAAATAGACTTAAAACTGCTCTTGAAATGAGGACTAAATGGTTCATGAGATTGATGAGACAAAGATTCTATTACTGCAGATCACTGGCTTGACTCCAGCTTACATGAAAGTAACTAATTCCTTACCAGGGAACAATCTTCAGAAAACAATGTGGTATACAAATTAATGTTTCTATATGAAAAGATCTTTCACCAAATGTTAGTAACAAAAATAAGAATCTCCCCCCAAATAAAAAAGCAAACAACTTGAAGTATGTATTGGGTATTGGGTGCATTATAAGTATTCTCAAACATTTAAAATAATTTTGAGAAGATCATTTTACTCTGAGCACTTACATGAATAGTTCCTGAGCCTCTACGGTAGCAAAATTTGGGTGCCAGATTATAATTACGATCAAGAGATCATTTAATACTGGAGGAGCTGTTGGTGAACATGAGCTTCAATGTGTTATCTAACTATGCCAATGTAATTACGTATTATTTCCTTAGTGTTCTCAGTCCTACTTGGTTTTTCCCAGTTTAACTTCCATATCCAGGTCTAACTTAATGTTTGGAGTCCACAATAGAAAATGGAGTAATTTCACACCTCACAGAGTCTCAGGTTTCTGCGCCTGGAATATATCCTTTCTGTTACCCTCCCCCACTCTTTCAGCTTTAGTGGTGTGTATTCCCTGCCCCTTGGCTGGGGAGACGACAGACAGACAGATAGATGTGAGATAGCACAGGGAATGATGGACAGGTTGATGGACATTACCAACTTTTCTTCAGAGAATTAGTCAATATATAAATAAATATTCCACTTGATTTCTCCATTAGTCACCTGAGGGGGGAAATATAACTGTAAAGCTGTGCGATATTTAGTCAGAAAAACAATTCTTTAGTATCTGATTTGCCAATACTATCAGGGTTCGGGGGGGAGTGGGAGGAAAATATTTTGTTTCTTTGAACAATGATGATTTTTTTTTTCTTTTGAATGGGCTGATCTGAATCAAGTCTCCTCACTATTAAGGGAAAAGAAGAAAAAAAAAAAGAAACAATTCACAATTCCTAAGAGGCCATTTAGTGGTAAAAATGAATAAACAGTACTTAGCCACGACAGTCCTGTATTTTATTTACTTCTAACTTTAATGAAAATTATTATAATAATTAATGTCTAGAGAAAGGAACCATGTAAATAAGTGTTACAAATATAAAAGGCAGCTTAGACTAATTCTGCCCACATCATAAAAACTGGTTTCGGGGGCTGGGGATTTAGCTCAGTGGTTAAAGTGCTTGCCTTGCAAGCACAGGGGCCTGAGTTCGATCCCCAGCACCAAAAAAAAATGGTTTCACTAGATGCAAAAGAACCCTAATTGGTACAAATACCTGCAGGAGATGGTGATGGAAATGCAGATCCACTGAGGAGTTTGCAGAGGAAGACAAATGGAAGACTCTCTAGTGATGGAGCACTAATGATGCTTCTGCCGGGTAACAATCACTACCCAACATAAACTAAAGCGACCCAGAGTGCTGCCACATGTCACCACTCCCATTTCTCTGGGGAAAAACTGTTAAAAGACCCCTCTTTACATATGTGTTCATAAAGGCAGAAAAATAATATATCCTATAAACTCCCGGGCATAAATGAAATAAATATTCCACTAAATCTCTTACTATAAGATTAGATGAAGACGCTAACTCTTCACATTATATTTGAACACCAATAACTTTTTCTCCTTTGAAAAAATATTCATCTGTCTAGAATGCATGTCTCCCAGAACATCTAACAAACACACAAAACACACACACACACACACACACACACATACACACACATTTAATTAGCTCACATTGCTTCTAAACAATTTTAGGTGGCATCACTAATATTTGCTGTGCTTTTCTGAAAGTGGCTACACTTTTATAAAATATTTAATACTGTGAAAATTCAGCTATCAAGTGCTGCTAGGACAACTGAAGCAAATAAATGCAGTGGATAAAATTTAACAGCCTATGTGAGCCAATTTATTCATTAAAATCAAATAGAACATTCTGTGCCGAAAGTTTGTTAAGTGTATTTACAGACTATGCTAGATCAAATGATTAATGTATGGTATTATCCTAAATACCCAAATAATATTAATGTAGCACTATGAGAATAAAAAAGCTAGATCCTATGAGCACTGAAAAATCTTAAGGAAATGAGAGAAAATATGATATACAGGGAACAAGTGTGGGATGCCCTAAGAATGAAATGGCTTATTATGCAAAATATACTTCAAGATAAATTAGATTAAGGAAGTTTACAGAATATGTCTATAGGCGATTTACCTTAAAAGTAGCGATTAGGTATAGATAGTTTTAAAATTCAAAATAAACATATCCGATTTTGCTCAACTAGATTGGGGAAAAAAAAAAAAAGCTGAGCAGAAACAACAGACTACATCTGAACTTAATTTTCAGAAGGTATTGTAAGAACTTGTTCACCAACCAGTGTGGAGAAATAATCTAGTACTAACAAAATGTAAATGGCAGGGTGGTTACCTTGGACAAGGGATATAAAGATATCTATAATTATGGTACAGAAAAATATTCAACATTTCAACATAAGGAAACTAAGCAAGTGTAGGAAATCCTTTAGGGCAACATAAATTTAAATAAAATGTCAATGAGACATTTAGTCCAGTTGAAAAACAAATGGTGTAAAAAAGTAAATTAGCCAGGCCTGGAAGTGCATTGCTATAATCCCAGCACTCTGGGAAGCTGAGGCAGGAGGATCACACACTGGATCTCAGCCTGCCAACTTGGCAAATTTGCAGAACTCTCTCTTAAAATATTTTTTAAAGGATTGGGAACAAAGCTTAGTGAAAACACCCTCCATTCAAGGCTCTGTAAAGTTTTTTTTTCAATAGATTAATAAATTAAATTAAGAAAACATTAAACTTATTTCTCTTTCATTTTCTTTTTTCCTTTCTTTTTGTTTTCCAGTACTGGTTATTGAACTAAGACCTCTCACATGCTAGGGAAGTGCTCTACTATGGAACTGTCCTAGTCCTTTTTATTATTTGAGATGTGGTCTTGCTATGTTGCTCAGGTTGGACTGGAATTTGCAATCCTCCTGCCTCAGCCTCTTGAGTAACTGGAAAGTTGAGATAAAAGGTATGTACTACCATGCCTGGTTCATTTTAAATTTTTTAATTATTTAGTACATTGATGCATTAGTAGTTTACCTAGTGCTGTTAATTAAGTAGATGAAACTATTAAGAATAAGATAAGTAGTCAATGAGACTTAGCCAGGAGAAGTAAGGTGGTATAAGAAGGGAGGGGAGACAACAGGGAAGAGAACAGAGTTTTTGCTGGGATAACAGTCCAACTAGAAGAGTCATCTATAGCCTGGAGATAATAATTATGTATCAACACAGGTACATCACTATTGTATGTGTGCTTTGTGGGTTACTGTACAAAGCAGATGAGGCTGAAAAAATGGTGATGTCATATTATAAATTCAAAATATCATTCAATGGTTTGGACTCCAAGTGGTCCCCATAGTATGAGGGACTTATGTAAATTCCAGAATTTCTTGAAAAGTAAAGATCCCATGATTCAATCATGAGTTGGAGGCAACCATTCGTTTTGGTTCAAGCATAATTTCTGACCTTTAGCTAGTTTTGGAAACAACTACTACAGCCCACCAGCAATAGAAAGGTGAACGATTTTTTTGACATGGTCCTATGGGATAACTAATACTACCTGTACACAGGAACTGTGACCATCCCTGTCACTCAGTAAGCACATCAAAAACACCTCTTCAGAGCTAAATTCCCAGATTGGCCAGTCTGCAGCAGCTTGCCAGCTTTGTCTCTTAATGTGTTAAAAAAAAAAAAAGTAGCATTTTCTCCTATTCAGTTGCTCAGTTCCTCATTTAGTGTCTAGTCTCATTTCATCCCCACTGTCACTCATACATAGATACACACTCAGATGAGCCTGAAGAGAAAGTAAAAAATGGCTGTTCCTTTCTACTCCTGATTCACTTGTCCCCTAGAGTACTGCATGGCCCTGGGGCAGGTGCTTCACAAATGGCTTTCACACCTTTAGAGAGTGAATGTTACCGCTAAAGGTAAATCATGATATTTTTATATGCACCAAATATGGATCAAAGTTCTGCATCACATTCTATAGCATGAATAACTGAAGCTGTTTGCTAAGCAAATAATTCCTTTGTGAAAATGGTCAGAATGAATTACACTCCTTGTGTGGCCTGGCTTCCCTGTTCATGACTAGCAGGGGGAGAGGCAGAAGAGTTACCACCAGTTTTCATTCAACACTTAGTACATTTAGATTTTGAAGGGACTGTAAAAGATTTATACATAAATCTTCAAATACTTTCAAATCATTCTTTGAGAAACCAAATTGAAGAAATGGTAATTATGAACTTGATACAGCCTATAATCACAGTTATAAATCAAGGAAGTTTGGAGCATGAAGGTGCATTTAAGGTATTATATTCATTCTATTTATTTTATAAATGAGAAATCTGGGGACCAGAAAGAAAAAATGATTTAAAAAGAGAGAAACCGTTAATTAACACTTAAAAGTTGATTATCAAGAGCTAATTATCTTTAAATTGAAAATGAAATATCAAACTAATGTTTTTATAAATGAAACAGTAACTCATAGTAGACTAAAACTATAGCATTTGAAGGAGTTTAATATGCAGAGTCCCTGATTCATTTAGTAGATCTATGTAAGAGCAATTTAAATTATTTGCATTAAACATAAATAGTTCCAATGAAAATATCAGATAAAGGTATTTCAAATTAAAACCATCATTGTCATATCTACTCTAAAGATAAATAAAAGTTTACTACCTCACGAAGTAATGGAAAAATTAGTCTTGTCTTTATAAAGGAATTTACAACCCATTTGAATGATGCAATTTTATTTAAAAACTCTATGTCTGTGGTGATAAGGATAATTTTCCAAGTTGCCGTTTTATTATCTTTTACAGATAATGTGAAAAGATAAGAATGCTCTTTAAAAGACTCAAATAGTAACATGTAATTCATGGAACACAGTGGTGAAAAAAAATGTGCACGTTGGCTGTTAAATTCTTAGACGGCATTGTTAATTAACCAATGTAGCTTGTATTTTCCTTAGTAGGAAAACAACCATTGTCCATTATTCAGTCATCTATCAGAGAATGGCATAACTATTTCAATGTGATCTAGACTGAGCAATAAACAATCAGATGTATTACCACTGTGTCAGATACTCTCCAAAATGTTGTTTCTTAAAATTTCTAGTGGTAAAAAGCTGTTCTCAAAGAACAATCACCCTTCCTCTAAACAATTGCCCTTCTATAAAAACAAAATGAATGCAAAAGGAGGAAAGATTAACAAAAACTGTGACTTTGATCACCAACCTATGAAAATATATAGTGCTATGTGGCAACTACACAGTATAGTTCACTTTAAAACAACTGAGGTTTTTTTTTATTACTTCATATACATAACATTTCATTTTTCTTCACTAAGTACAAGCAAAAAAATCCTATCAATGAAAATAATAGATGATCACAACAAGGGAAAAGAAGATCATTTGATTATTCTTGGTCAAAACACAAACAAGAAAAGAAAGTTTATATGAGATTGATGTAATCACTCATTTTAAAATGTGTTCCTTCCAATATGGCTCTTCAAAGAACATTTCAAAATCTTAATTCTTATTGGTATGAAATAAGTGCTCTTTGGAGAGTGAGTGGCAGTGGCAATATTAATCCAACTGCATTTCACAGTGGAAACAGAATGCTTAACAGTTGATACAAATTCGCTTCCCAGATCAAGTTTCCCAAAGGCAAGAAACTAAGAAATTTCCTCGGGGAAAAGAAGCAACTGTACCAAAAACAACCGAACACATTATGTCTACTACCCAAAACAATCGCTCTTCCTTCAATATCTTGTCATTTCTCTACACAGCACGAGATGTAGAAAAGCAGCAATATGTTGAGGAATGAAGTGTGGAAACCTGCTGGGGAGGGGACCTGAAACATACTACATATATTTGTGGCAGAATTAATTCCAACACCCAGGAGGAAGCTGCTAATGCGTTAGAGTGAGCTGTCAAGTGAAACAGGAAAATTTTTCCATGCATTTTCTAATGAGTTTTAATACACCCCCAGTATTTATTTTAAGACATTCTGCTTGTCAAAGTGGAACTCCTGTTCTCATTTTCAGATAATTGACTAGTTTAAAAAAAAACTTTACTCCATTTCAAAATATTAATAAACTAGTCCACTTCAAATACAATTCCTTTTATCCCGAAGGCTCCTCATTAATCTCATTTTACAGACAACTAAAATGAGATAGACCACTGCAGGATTGTACCTTTATTAGTAATCTTTTCTTTCATTCTAACTTGTGGTTCGAATTTATAACTTTATTTTCTTCTATGATCCAAACACTTGGATTTTTTAAAACATACAAATTTAATATTAAGACTTATGTCATCTCATATGTGCCTGTGTCTATGACATTTAATACATGACATTAGCTCTGATTCCTAAAATCTGCTACTTGCTGATTATCACACTAAAGCCTCTTAGTATTGTTTATTCCTTTGGGTTATTGGAGATTAAATCCAGAAAATATATACCCCAATTTAGAAGAAATTTAATTTAAATCAAAGCACCTAAAATAATTTATATTATTAGTTAGGCAGATTCAACTTAATTAAATACCCATCGAAAGCTTATTGAAGTTTGATAGAAACATAATATGTATTCTGCATAACTCAATGTGAAATTCATTTTATTTGGAAGGTTAAAAAACAACCATTTTAAGGTTTTTTTCTCAACTAACATTCTTCTTATATAAGAAAATTAAAGAGCATTATTTAATAATAAAATATTAAAGTAAATTATAGTTTATGCTTATGAATACAATTAAAATTTGAGGTCAATGATTCATAACTATTGTTATAACCAATATTGCCTTCTTAAATATTGTGTTCAGCTTCTACTTCTTTATTTACCAGAAGATTTAAAATGTTGAATTTTTTTTACTCTTCAATTTATAAATGACATTCTTAAATAATGCCTGTAAATTTCTGACATTACTCATCAATTCGAGATTTAATTTTAAAATAATCGCATAACCAACACAAGTATATTTATTATTAGGGATGAGAGGCTTCTGAATTTTCATTTCCTAGTAACCAGGCTGAGTTATCAGAGTTAAAGGAGAGTTTTCCACTCTCCACTATATGATATTCTTTGGCAAGTTTTTTTTTTTTTTTTTTAAAAACCTGTAGTGCTGACATTTGTACTATATGATTCTAAAGGGAAAGAAAAGGAAATCTGAACATAGTCTGAGCATTCTACAACTGAAGCCTAATGTAATATTTATACATTTTACATATTGTATATTAATAGATTTTATCTACTATATTATTGATTTGTTTATAGAATAACATCACTTATTGTAAGGGTTTTAAATAATTAGAACTTTTAAAACAAAATAAATATTATTTTTAAAACTTTATACTCTGTCTCTAGGGTTGTTTAAAATGGACTATTATCAATATATTTAAAATACACTAACAATAAAATGACCTGTAAAATGAGTTTCAAAAATATATTCAACACTTAATATTCGACCTTCTTATAATGACAGAAAAGGAGATGTAAATGTTGGTCAGATTTTTTTTTCATTTATTTATTTCTGTTTTGTTTTATTCTCTTTCCTCTGTCTTGGACTAGATGTTTAGAAATAAATTTTGTTTTGTTTTGTTTTGTTTTTTTAAATTGAGAACAGATACCTAAATATGGAGTGTGTGTGTGCATGTGTGCGTGTGTGTGTGTGTGTGTGTGTGTGTGCGAGAGAAAGAGAGAGAGGGGCACTTAGAATATTCTAGTTTCTACTATCTGATACTCCGTGAAAAGGTGTTTTTGGTTTTTTGTTGTTTTTTTTTTTTAACTCTGGTAGTCTGTTCTTTAAAATTTTTCTTCCAGATATTTTTAATTTAGTCATTTGCACTATTATCATTCTGAAGGGAAGCAAAGGAAGTCTGCACCTAAGCAAATCAACAACAAAAAGTAATAAAATTATAACAAAAATATAGCTACATCCCAATACCAAATATAAAGAAGCTACATGTTGCCCAGCAATATATCTATTTACATTACTTAAAGTCTCATCAGTGTGCCTGAAATGTAGAAAAAGGAGTAAGGCTGAGTTGCATGAACAAGGAATAAATATGCATTCCATAGTAACGTTCAGATTTATCATGATAAAGTTATTTCTAAGTCAGTAAGAGGTATTTAATAAATATTTATCAAATATATACAATAAAATAATCCTTTGACTATCCTATACATTTTAAATTGCTTCCTGTAAAAATATTCTGACGTTATAAAGGGAGAATTCTAATGTGAAATGAAATGAACATTTTTGGCTGTAATTAAAATCTAAAGACTAATATCTATATTCCTGGATTTAAATTTTGGTAAAATAAGAATTATGGAAATGATAAATAATTTTAATTAATGATTTGAATAAAAGCATTTAAAGTTTAAAATAAATGTTTTTAATCAAACAATTTCTTCTACTATAAGATGATCCCAAAGCAAGTGCATATTCAAACTTTAAGATTAGGGCATATTTCCAGGTGTTTAAAAGAGAAATAAAACCAATATTTATTTTTGAAATCAAAAACCCTGAAGAGTACAAACATATCTCATACTTACTGAATTGGGATTTTTATAAGTATGACACAAGAAGTTGAGAAAGATTTAAGTAGATAATTACTAAAATCAAAGTAGCATGTTGAGATATGAAGGCAAATAACTAAATTTTGTCACTAGTTCTCCTTTTAACTATCTATACATTTATGGGTTCATAACTCATTTACTATTAGTCACAATTAGTCTCTATATAAAATTAGAACTAAATAACATGATTCTATTTTTTGTCAGGAATATAGCCTTTGTTTGATTTACTTTGTCAACTCCCTAGGTGCCTATTATCACTCTTTAAAAAATCAATAAAAATTTGCACAAAGAAAAATGTAATTGTTCTTGCTATACTTGACCCACTTATCTTTCCTTACTTTTCCAACCAGGGAGCAACCTTAGCACTTATAAATGTGCAGATAATAAAATGTACACAAGAATAATGGAATGAAATTCTAACACACATCTCTACATAATCAGATGGAAACTGTGCTGTTACTTTTAAAACAGTATTAACAAAAAATTTCAATAAATTTAGATACAACCCAAACATCTCCAAAGAGGCTCATTATTTGCATGTGTGTGAATACTAACACATACTTTTGGGGGTTATTTTTCCCCTGAAGGTTGAACGCAAAGGGTTCTGAGACACATCTTTAATCACTTTAATTTTCTTTTCTACTTTCTCTTCTTCCTCTTTCTCCTCCTCTTCCTCTTTTTCTTTTTTTTTTTTGTTTTTTGTTTTGTTTTGTTTTGTTTTTTGTTTTTTGTTTTTTTTTGTTTTAGACAGAGTCTCTCTAAGTTGACCAGGCTAGCCTGGAACTTAGGAACATCTTGCCTCAGCTTTCCAGGCTGAGATTATAGATATGTGCCATAATATCTAGCAACGCGCGCACACACACACACACACACACACACACACACACACACACACATGCCTCCTCCTATTGTTCTGTATTATTTTGGACTATAAAGAGTCTCCTGTATGAAACTACAATGGTTTTTCTTTTATCTACTAAATTTACAATAAATTTCAGTTTGATTACCTAAACAAGCTAATTTTGCACTTTATAAAAGTCATATTCAATAATAACCCAATCCAGAGCTCATACACCAGTGTTCTGGTGCACCAACACACACCCAAGTAAGAAGAGAAGGTGGGGAATGAGCAAGATTCTGTAAGGAATGTTTTACCCATTTCAGTCTAGTCAATCCATCTAAATTTAAGAATGAGAAAACTTTTGGAATATGTCTAATAGATACATTTTTCCAGAAAATCCTATAATCCAAGTACTACTTTACGGCTTGGAGATTTAGCTCAGTAGTAGGGCTCTTGCCTAGCAAACACAAGGCCTTGAGTTCGATCCCCAGCAGTCCCCTAAGAAAGTATTACTTTAAAACATAAAAAATAAGGAAACTATCAAGTGTTTTAGGGAAAAATATGTGCTCTGTGATAAAGAGAAATATCTTTATGACACTTGCTACTCATTATTCTTTCAGAAACCTGATGTGAACCATGAAATCAGCACACATAAGTAAATTCTTTTGTAATAGAACACAGCGGTGTTATCAAAATTGTATCATCCTCATTTATTTTTTGATCAAATTTTGGTACACTTTCTGGGCTTGCTTATTTATAAATAAGCATCCACATTTTGTCCAACTTTTAATAATGACATTTGTACAATTATGGTCATTGTAACACATGCTAATAACAGAAAAAATCTAGATCACAAATGGCATTAAATCTTGGAAATCATTTTCTATCTTTAAAAAGTAACTAAAATCAAACTTCATAATGGTAATAATATAATTCTTTGATCCTGCATTTGTGTAAGATTAAAGGTGGCAGAAAATACTTGTGTAAAATGAAGGACTCTGACACCCACATGAACAAAAGGGAAGAATTTAACAAAATATTTCAGGAAGTGATGTGCTTCATGTTAATGATTATCCTTAGATGACTTTTTCTGCTGCGTTCAGACATTTTTCACTTCAAATATGCTTTTTGGATTTTACCAAGTATTTCCGTAGAATTGATGGCTGAGCATGTTTATGCATAATAAGTGTACTCACAAATAAGTTGTTGACAGGATTTGAGTTTCATCTGTTTAAGAAATCTGTCAATATATTCTGTTCATTTATAACATTTGCCAAAAATGGATTCAAGAGCTTATCTGCACCAGAGAGTCTCAACCCTAGTTGTATATTAAAATTTCTTAGAGGTTTTAGAAAACCTGATGCCTGAGAATCACCCTAGACAAATTTATTAGGAAACTGATACTAAGGCCTAAGCATGGGTAATTTTAAAATCCTCACAGGTGATTATACTGAGGAGTCAGTATTTATAACCATGGATCTATATATTTTCTTCCTTCGTGTAGCATCCACAAGAAGCTTACTAATAATATCAAATAACATAGAACCATGAACCAAATTTTACAGAGTTCTAAAGTCAGATGAATATAGTCAGTTTAAGAAATCTGGGTAATTAGAGATATATTTGATTATCTCTGATACTCCTGAAAAAATTTAGTCACCTTATGTTTTATAGATAAAAATTCTATGAAGAATAAGCATTCAAGTCCAAGTATAATATCCTCCAAAGTAATGTCAATAATTACATGTTTACTATTTTGTTATTTTAGTTATAGAACCTGAAAAGTAATTATAATATCCAATTATTTATTAACTATTGTGTCAGATACATGGTGTGGATATGTTGCATATATTATCTGAGTTAATTCTCAAACAGCCCTGTGGAGATCTTAAGTAAATTTAAAGTAAGTCGCATTCTGCCAATCAGTTTCTGTCAAATGGCATGGAATAGATTTATGGCTAACTGTGTCTGAATCCAATACTCATATCCCGAAGTCTTCCATGTTTTATATCAGTTAAATACTATTAATATCAAGGTTTCAATCTGTACTTATAATTAAATATGAATAGAAACTCTCAATGTTACTATAACACAAAATTTTGTAATTGAAATTCTTAGATAGAATCTGTTAAAAATCCATTCCCTCATCTCAAATGAGAAGAAACTGGACAACAATTCTGAAAAGCTGAAGTGATTTGCCTAAAAGCACATATCTAATGCAAAATAGAGTTAAAACTATAAAACATTTTTTTCTCACTGTACATCCTGTGGTCACACCCTGTTTCCTTTCTGATGAATTCATTTCTGATGAATTAGTACTGCATTTCCTTAACAGATGACACTATTTAAAAAATTACCTTGCATAGGTGAAAGCATCATTGGCTATTAAGGAGAGAAAGTGCTAGACATATACTCAGGAACTGTCACTTAAGGAATAATTAATTGGTATTAAAACTTTCACCTTAGAAATTCAGTCGGCTCGTGGGTAAAAATGTTTAAATTCACATAGATAGTTATATTTTATATTCACATGGAAGTAAAAAGGCTTCAACGAGCCTTTTGTTTGCAAATGTGGTTATTTTATTTGAAGCTAGTATACAATGAAAAACTCAGCGCTCACACCATACATAACGGTGTTTTCAAGCTTTACAGAGCAGGAGTCTCACAGAGTTCTAGTTAACATGCAGCTTCCAATTCCATGGCTCTTGGGCAGGCCCAGGACACGGCCTTTTTAAAGTTTCCAGGTAAGCCTTGCACCACTTCAAGTGTGGTCCATGGGTCTCACCTTGACTACCAAACAATAGAAAGCTATCACCGTGTTCTATACTATCATTACCTGGAAATCCTATTAAAATTTCTGAAATAGAAAAACATTAATTGGAAGCAAGCAGGCATCTTCAGTGGAAGACATTATACTACTCTGCTGCAATGGACATGCGGTGATAAGAAACAAATACTTCACGAAATACATCAGACTCGAAAAACTGTCATTAAAAACTCAATGTTATGGTTTGTGTCTAGATGTCCCCCCAAAGCCTCATGTGGTAAGAGATAGCTGGATCTAGAGTGTGTGATTACTAA
The DNA here is from genome assembly GCA_004026905.1 of Hystrix cristata. Lineage (NCBI taxonomy): Eukaryota > Metazoa > Chordata > Mammalia > Rodentia > Hystricidae > Hystrix > Hystrix cristata. Next base: position 65 of record PVJO010021167.1, on the reverse strand, counting down.
ATTGATCCATTGATCGGTTTGGCATGGTTCTGCTGGGATCAAGGATGTGAGACTGAGATTGGGGG
>PVJO010021166.1:0-30574 GCA_004026905.1 Hystrix cristata | reverse complement strand
TTATGTCTTTTAGTAGAGATTAAGTATAAAATTATATTGATTTCTTGTCAATGTTAGCTTCATTTAGTAGTGAACAATAAGTAGCATGATGTTTCCTCATGAAAACTTGCAGAAATAAAACATAGGATCTACCTGAGGCAGAGGAAAACCTATTGTGCCAATGAGAGGTCCAGCCGTTATATTTCCTCATTTTCTTGATGGCAGTCTATCTAGAACTGTCCTCCACTTTCCTACTTCCCCTCAAAATCATCCAGTAGAAATCCACATCTTTTAAGAAGACCTGTTCACATCCCCTTTACTATATTTCTTCTAAAGCATCTCAGGTGCTTTTTTTTTAGCTCAGTAAGAATGAGCAAAAAAGATTTTTTTTTCTTCATCTAGATAATGTGTGTCTTGATGTGTTTGTGGTAGGCTTTGACAGTGGTTTAGATTTTACTGAAATTTTTTCTGAGAGTTTTGTTGCCACAGATTAATATTTTTAATATAGAAGTAGTGTGTTAACTTTATGTCCACATACTAGAGGCAGTCTTGTCAATAATAGTATCTTTAGTTACTTTCTCATCACCAAGACACTCATCACAACACCCACAACTCAAAAGTGGGAAGGCTTATTTTGGCTCACAAAAGAGCCAAAAGTCCATGGCTGACTGGCAGGCAGGAAGACACGCCAGGACGCCATGGCAGAGAAGAGTTCCTCATAGATGTCTGCAGGAAGGAGGGAGGGACATAGACCCTTCCAGGTCATGCTCCCAGTGACTTGCCTCTTCCAGTGAGGCTTTACTCCCAACATCACATTTAGCTATAAACTCATCAGCAGATTTATCCACTGATAAGTGTCACACCCTCGTGATCCAGTCACCTCCTAAAAGCCCCGCCTATGAGCTCAGGAGACCTTGGGGTGGACACCTGGATGTAAACCATTACAAAAAGTAACACATACTAGTACTGAATCCATGTTCCAAAAATGTGATTGAGTCCTTCAAAATTCTTTTTTATCCCTACCAAAAGAATAAAGGATCCAGGACTCTCTTCTTCAGATAAATGTATTAATCATCTGCTTTGTTCTTGGTTGTGTTTTGTTTGTTTGTTTTGGTTGTTGTTAGTTTGATTTTGGGACTATACAGTTTATTTGAAGAAGATCCAGGAGTTATGCAGATCTGATCAATATCTTTCAAGCTGCATATGAAAAATAAAAGCTGGCCTTAGACATTTTCTTCTCAGGATAAGGTTTGTTATGCCATTCATGCATACATTTCAACATTTTCCTTGATCTTGTTTATGTATACAAAATTGGCTTTTAAAGGTATTTTCTTCCCACAAATTGAAGCTGGAAGGGAAGTTTTGATTGGTCAAGTCAGCATGCAGAAGCAGTTTGACTTTAGGTTGAAGATCAAAGAAGTCCACCAGAGATCCTTTTTTTTTTAGTAGATTTTTATTAAAATTTATGCAAAATTATACAAACTTACAGGCCATTATACAAGCTTACAGACCACAATACATTGTGCCTCTTGCTTATGACAGTGATCAATGTAAACAACCATATAGATGCAGCATTAAGTCACAACAACATAAAGTTACTGTAGTACCTTGTGTACATGTCACTGTTTTAAATTTGGGTTATTAGGTTCTTGTTTTTAAAATATCATTATTCCTCTGGATTCCCATTCCCTTCTCCTTTTGCCCTCTTCTTGTTTCCTTGAACTCTTTGCATATTAGTTTATATCTAACACTTTGCCTTTTTGTATCCATTGTTTACTCTTTTCTTTTGTTTGTATTTTACCTCACTCAAGTGAGGAACACCAAATGGTATTTGAGCTTGTGAGTCTAGTTTATTTCATTCAACATTGTATTTTCCAGGTCCATTCATTTTCCTATAAATGACTAATTTGTCATTCTTTACAGCAAATAGTATTCCATTATGTATAGATACCACATTTTGTTTATCCAATTATCTATTAATGGGTATACAGGTTGCTTCCAGAATTTAGCTATTACAAATTGTGATGCCGTAAACATTGTTGTGCAAGTATCTCTGTAGTATGATGTCTTTAGCTCTTTGGGGAAGTTGCCTAGTAGGCGAATGGCTAGCCTATCTTATGGGATTTCTACTTTCAGGCTTTTGAGAAATCTCTATACAGATTTCCATAATGACTGTACTAGTTTGCATTCCCCCCAACAGTGTAGGAGGGTTCCCTTTTCACCACAGTCCCACCAGCATTTGTTATTGTTTGACTTCCTAATGATTGCTATTCTTTCTAGGGTAAGGTGGAATCTTAGAGTAGTTTTAATTTGCATTTCTCTAATAGCCATAGATGTTGAACATTTTTTCATATGTTTATTGGCCATTTGTGTTTCTTCCACTGTGAAGTATCTGTTCATTTCTCTGGCCCATTTCTTGAGTGGGTCATTGATTTTAGGTAGTTTAATTTTTTGGAGTTCTTTGTATATTTTAGATATTAGTCTTCTATCTGAGGAGTAGCTAGCAAAGATTTTTTTCCCATTCTCTGGGTTTTCTCTTCACCCTACTAATTGACTCTTTTGCTGTACAGAGACTCTTTAGTCTAATGTAGTCCTATTTGTCAATTCTTGTTATTTCTTGTGCAATTGAGGTTCTGTTTAGGAAGTCCTTTCCTACTCCTGTGTCTTCAAGTGTTTTACCTATTTTGTCTTCCGGAGGTTTAATGTTTCTGCCTTAATGTTTAGATCTTTGATCCACTTTGATTTTAATTTAGTATATGGTGAGAGCTATGGGTCCATTTTCATTCTTCTACAAACTGACAACCAGTTTTCCCAGCACCATTTGTTAAATAGGGTGTTTCCTCCAATGTATGTTTTTGGATCCTGTGTCAAAGATCATATATTTGAACATGTCTGGAGAAGTTTCTGTGTCCTCGATTCTGTTCCATTGGTCTACATGTCTCTCTTTGTTCCAGTACCATGCCGTTTGTATTATTATTGCTTTGTAGTAGAGCTTGAAATCTGGGATTGCTATGCCACGTGCTTTGGTCTTATTGCTCAGTGTTGCTTTGCTATTTGAGAGTTCTTCCATTTCCATATAAATTCTAGGATTGTTTTCTCTAGATCTATGAAGTGTGCTGTTGGTATTTTGATTGGAACTGTATTGAATCTGTATAACAGTTTTGGAAGTATGGCCAATTTAACAATACTGATTCTGCCTAACCAGGAGCAAGGGACATGTTTCCATTTTTCTGGTATCCTCTTCAGTCTCTTTTTTCAGAGTGCTATAGTTTTCTTTGTAGAGGTCTTTCACTTCTTTAATTAGATAATTCCTAAGTATTTCATTTTTCTTGAAGCAACTGTGAATGGTATTGTTTTCATAATTTCCTTCTCATCCTGTTCATTGTGGGTAACAGAGAGTTGATTCTTTGAAAGAACAAATGAAATGTAAAAGCCACTAGCAAGACTTACTGAGAGAAAGTGAGAAGAGACACATATAAATGCAATTAGAAATGACAAAGGTGAAATCACAAGAGATATTGTCAAAATCTAGAAGCTAGTAACTACTTTCTTCTAGAAAAATTATATTCCAATGAACTAGTAAATATGGAAGAAATGGGCAGATTTCTAGACACAAATGAACTACCAAAACTGACTCAAGAAGACATTAATATACTCAACAACCCAATCACAAGCAAAGAAATTGACTTAATAACAAAGAATCTAACAACTAAAAAAAGCCCAGGACCTGATGGGTTCACAGCCAAATTCTATAAAACTTTTAGAGAAATTACATCACCAGTACTCCTCAGAATGTTCAAGGAAGTTGAAAGGGATGGAGTGCTTCCAAACTCATTCATGGAAGCCAGTGTCAACCTGATCCCCAAATCAGACAAAGACCCAACTAAAAAAGAGAACTATAGACGAATCTCCTTAATGAACATAGATGCAGAGATACTCAATAAGATATTACCACATAGAATGCAACATATTATCGAAAAGCTGATACATCACGATCAAGTAGGTTTCATTCCAGAGATGAAAGGATGCTCTAACTTATGAAAGACTATAAATATGATACACCACATAAATAGGAGCAAGGTCAAAAACCAAATGATCATATCAATAGATGCATAAAAGGCCTTTGACAAAATCCAACACACCTTCCTCATAAAAACCCTGAAGAAAATAAGCATAGAAAGCCCATACCTGAGTATAATAAAGGCTATCTATGACAACCCAACAGCCAGCATCATACTAAATGGGGAGAAACTGAAAGCATTCCATCTAAAATCTGGAGCCAGGCAAGGATGCCCACTATCACCTCTGTATTTAACATAGTAACTTGAAACTTTAGCCAGAGCAATTAGGCAAGAAGAAGAAATAAAAGGAATACATATAGGAAAGGAAGAACTCAAATTATCACTGTTCACAGATGACATGATACTTTACATGGAAGACCCAATGAACTCCACCAAAAAGCTCCTAGAATTAATAACCAACTTTAGCAAAGTAGCAGGGTGTAAGATCAATATGCTAAAATCATTAGCATTTGTGTACACCAACAATGAACAGGATGGGATGGAAATTATGAAAACGATACCATTCACAGTTGCTACTTTGGTTTTTGACTGATTCTCAGTCAGCCTCTAATGAATTGTCTGCCCTGGTAAACTTGTGTTCTCTCCTTGCACTTGTTTTTGTATTACCCTTCAAGAATTTGTCTTTTTAAATGGCATGACTGTGCCAAGGACAGTTTAAAAATCGCAGTAGCCACGTTGGAGAACTTTTGATATAACTGATAATGTTTTATTTAAGATGTACTTCAGATCAATCCGTGAAAAAGGACACCCATGGGAAAATAATATGTCTTTTTTATATAGGAGAAACATTACCTCGTTAAACAGAGGAGCTTCTCTCTTGTTGTGTACTGTGAAAGATTAGTAAGTACAACTTTTATTCATGAAATCTTTATGGAATTAAGACAAACTCAAATTATTGTTTAAACAAGGTACAGAATGTCTTCTGTCTCTCACCAAAATTAATTTTGCTTCAAATGTGCCTCCTTTCATCCGGTAAAGGGAGATTGCTGAATTCCTGATAATGAATTTTAATTCTCTTCATGTATTTCTAAAGCTGGTTCACTCTAATTTCTCTTTTTTCTTTTATTTCTTTTCTCTTTTTCCTCCTCCACTCAGGAATTTAAAACTTTTATAAACACATAAACATTCTGGGAATATCAGCTGGTGATAAATACCACTAATGTAGGTAGAGGATATACTATAAATAATATTTTCTATAATTTAATGGTGCTGAAGCTTGGTCTAATAGATTATTACAAATAATTTAGCATTATAAGTGCTTATATACATTTGGAATTAGAGAAATCAAGAATTTCCAATAGAAAAGAGAAATACTTGCTTATTCTTTAAGCTTGTTAATTCATCCTCTAAGGAAATAGAGCTGCAAAAAAAAGTAGTCAACCTGCTACATTATTGGCATGTTTACTGTGTCAAACTGCAAGAAATAAAGCAGGACACTCAGATTTTCCAAACTTTACTTAAATATTATTTAAATTTGATTTGAAATGCAAAAATTTATCAATTATATTAGAAAAATCATGAAATATTTATGTCAAAATGAATATTTGGGCATTGTAAACTGTCACAAAAAAGTGGCGTCTCCTTGATTTTTATTAAAGCATGAAACAAATATGAGTATACTCTTCTAGCTTGTACGAAGTTTATTTTTCATGACTTAACTTCTAAATTTCTTACTTTTTTTTTAAGAATCAGGCAAATGACAGGTACATAAAGCATTTAAAACTACAGAACATAAAATTGTATTTATTCAAAGAAATCCTAACAATTGAAATCTTTTGTACAAAGTTAACTTTTTAAAATTTTTTCAATCTTGCAGGTAAGATGTAATTCATCATCTTTTAATGTAATTTACAGATTTCTCTGCTTTGGTCTTAAAAGTGTATTAAATTTAATTAACAGATAATACTTGTATAGTTATAAAATATCATTTTAATATATCTGTGCTTTTTAAATACTTTTAGAGTAACTGTTGGTTAAATAGGAAACTTCCACCCAAGATCGAAGATAAGCTTTTGTTTTTTGCAATTTATCTGTGTTTCTTCTTCCAGCTTTATCCTTAGTCATCTATGCTGTGGGTTCACCCCAAACTCAGTCATCTTCATCTATCTCTGTATGTTCTTGCTGTGTTGAACACCTTTCCAGATTCTACAATAAATAGATGTTCTCTTACACACTACAGACAACACATAGTCTTTCATGTGTCCTTTCTGGTTCTGATACTTTCACCTAAGGGGGAAAAATGAAGCTTAGTAATTGGGAAGCAAAATGAACTATGATTTTAAAAGCACCGACTTCTACAGTAGTCATGACATCGTAGTCGTCAGAACCAAGCTCACTAGAATTTAGAAGAGATATATAAATCCTGTAGCTGTCGTCTGTTTTCTCTCCCGTCTCTTCATAAGAATTACTTAGTTCGACACAGGGAAGGTGTCTAACTCAAGGGACCAAGAATCAGTAGGCATCAGTGTGGAAATGCAGAAGCTCTTAGCTATAGTGTGGACAAGAAAGAAATATACAATTATTTTCTTGCCCTAGAGCTATGTGCACTTCTCAGAAAGTGGCGGGATAAATGTGTTTGAAGAAAAAGGGGATATATTAAGGGAGATTAATGGCAATGTGATTTTTATTTTAATGAATTTTTAATTTAAAAATCCAGTAGAATTTTCAGTCATCCCTTGTATATGTAAATTCATGACAAGTCCTGCAAATTTTGGTTTTAGGAATGCAGCGGTGCATCCTTTCTGCAATGAGAGATAAGAGACTGCAGATTGCACTACTTACCAGGAAAACAGAACAAATACTAACAACAAAACTCATGATGGCCCCTTTGGATTTCAGAGGTATGTACCATCTGCTTTAAGCCAAATGCCTTTGTGTCATGATATCTTGAGCAAGCTGCTCTCTGTGTAGCTTGGCCGTGTGACCTAGCAAACACACAGGATCAGAAGTCACTCTGGCAGACAGGCACACTGCATGAATTCTCAGGGAAGTACCCAGAGTGCCACGAAACGCCAGCATACACTACTAAGTTCTTTGGCAAAGTCTTAGCAATTCTCTGTTGAAAACTATTCAGGAGAAAGAGCCTGTGGGATTTCTGCTGGACGTGGGTAGAATTTGAAATTCTGATCAGTGTAGTGTTGGGTTTGCACAGAATCTTTTCATTATGAAAGGGAAATTGTACGTTCAAGACAGGGCTAATTTGCTCAAAACTTTTATAAAATACAACTTTACACTACTGCTGTTTCTCCTTTAAATCTCCAACTACCTCCCAGTGAGTTTGCTGGGATTATTTAAAATAAAAATGTACAATTTGAATTGCGCTGGGTTGGAAGAATGGATCACAACCAACGAAAGTTAGTGGTTTCTCTACCAGGACCGTATCCAACAGTGGACCTTCAAGATGACTGATGAAGTGCCATCTTCTCTGGCGGGGGGTGTCTTTTGGGAGTGGACCTGACTGTCTACGTTACATGGCCGGAGCGTGGATCTAAAATAACTCAGGGGTAAAAACTAAGTGGTTGTTTCCCACTACAAATATTGGGCAGACAAAATTTAAAATAAGTCACGAGAAGACTGTGTGGATGAATATTCTGATGGTGCAAAGACTGGAACAGATTTGCTTCCTCTGTAAATTCCCACCAGATAGCGTCATGCAGAAGTAGTCTTGATTTTATAAAAACAAGTTGGCCTACCCTAAGAACATTAACTGATATCTTTCCCAGCCATCTTTTATATTTTCTACATTTAAAATAATGCCGAAAAAGCAATGGTGAAAATGGCGTTTGCTAAACATAGATTCGGCCACCTTCTTTGCCCCAGACTGTGACTAATCTGGTTACTTTGGTCAATACATGCTTACGTGACACCATTTCCTGGGAGGGTGGTCAGGTAACTACCTGGTGGCCGATGTGGTTTACTTTGCCCTTCCAAAATGAAATGGGAAAACATGTCTTTGTAGAGTTAGCTCGACATTCCAAACATGGGTTTTTTTTATTCCCTGTACAGAATGCTCTGCCAGGCCCATTATTGACAGATTTATAGAACAGCTCATTCAGCACTGTGGTAGCATCCAGGCGACACAAATGATGCCACTAGGCAATGCAATCTGCTACTGAACTATTGCACTCTTTTATATTGCTCCAACCATTGATCCAACATACTTGGGGAGGGGATGATCAGCAAATTATTTCGGGTGATAAATCCCAAACACAAATGTTAAATTGGTTTGCTGTTCCACAATGAGAGTAAAAAGGACTGTATTTGGACCAAGAGGATTAATTGGTGTGCTTTTATTATGACATCTTTCTCAAATGTCCTGATGGCTGGTAATTTGCAATAAACAAGACTGAGCTGAAGGACTCAGCTTGTGAGCAATTTAAGATATGGACAAAAAAGCCTGTGTAGCTGAGGGGTTGGCAGAAAGAAGAAGGAATATAAAATAAACAGCGAAATAAGAAAATCACAACTATTGTAATTCACAAGGCCCGTAGAAAGTGGTAAGCTGTAACAGCTGTGCTTTGTTTTAATCAATTCCCTCGTTCCCTTCCCCAATAGATGAAGAATATGAATGATGACTAATACTTCAGGACTGTTGAGTGAATGAGTGAAGCTAATCTCACAGAAGATGGTGGGGATTTGTACCTGCTGGGCACAGATGGGCAACGCCCAATCACCTTTCATTCTGGCCCCTGCCGTCTGCTCCAGGAGACAATGTGTGTGGATTGCAGAGCTGCTTCTGTCACTCTGACTTCCAACGGAGTTGAGTTGCGGGGGAACCTACGTGGGATATATAAGTGAGTAAGGAGCGTGGTCAAGGTATTTATTCCAGATTCCTTTCCTGTGAGATTGCGTGGGCTTGCTTGCCCTTTTCACAAAATTTCACTAATCTACTCAAAGAGATCTATTCTGCATAGCTCACTCTTTCCTGATTCTCGTAATCGCTCACTTATACTTTCAGGTCTGTTGGCCCTAGATTGATTTATTTTACCATCTGTTTACCTTCACCTATTTATACCTTTGCAAATAAACCCTTCTCTCAGGTTCCTGATTTGAGTCATCTGTGTATTTCCAAATGAGCCTTGGGCTGAATTGGTAGTCTACTTCATGATACTGTTATTAACATTATTTTTAAAATTGTGTTTATGAAATTAGAGAATGATTTAAATAAGTATCTATTTTATTAAGATGTTATAAAAGAATCACTGATGGCTACAATGTCTAAAAAATCACAACATAATCATTTTTGAGATACGAATGAAGAAAGAGTAGAACAAGGGAGATTTGGTGAGAAAGGGAAAGAATAAAAGTAGTGAACACAGTGTCCAAGAATGTCCCTAATGGGAGCTTTAGGAAGAGCAGTCTTAGTCTAGGTGGAAAGATAGCACAGAGTATTGTACTCATGACTCACAATAACAAAAGGGAATAATAAACATTTGTAAAATAAGAATAATGTAAACCATTAATTCACCTGCGATACAAATATAGTATATAAATGGGATTTCTATATAAGGTTAAAAACAAAGAAGCTACATATGATCCATTAGAATCACATAATGAGTACTTCAATAATATATCCATAAAATAGATAAGGAGATTAGAAAAGCCTATGGTCATTATTTTGAATTCTTGCTTCTGCATAGAAGTATACGATTAATTAGATTTTTGAGGAAACTTGGTAACTATAATGGCAACTCAACCGCACATGGAGTGATCCTTCAGGTAACAGGCAATGGGCAAGATAACCAAGAAAATCTGAAATGCCTCCCCGAGACAGAAGCTGCCGGTCAGGGTGTGTAAACCCTACACTGCGGGCCGTCACCAAAAATGCAGCTATTTTTGGGATAGTCCCTGAGCACATAATCCCAGAGACTGTCAAATGTTGACTTTTGCTAGTATCTGGAATTCATTTTAGCAAGGAATTTCCTATCAGAATTAAGTAACACCAATAACACTTATACTGATTTTCAAATTATGGAATATTCTGTGCTTTTGTGGCTATATGAAAACTTGCACAACCTGGAATTAGGTATGAGGTTTATGTTACAACATAGCCTCATTTTACAAATGTGGGAACTGTAAGTCAAATGTCAAATAAACTGCCAAAGATTTTTGTGTGTTTGTTTTGTTTTTGTTCTTTTGAGACAGGGTGTCTCTATGTAGTTCAGGCTGGTCTTGAGCTCACTACGTAGCTCAGGCTGGCCTTGAACTCATGGCGATCCTCCTGCCTCAGCCTCCGGAGGGCTGGGGTTACAGGTAAGCACTACCATGCTGAGCTAGGATATGTGGCAAATATATAACTAAGCTAAAATTCAAGCTCAAATTCTGGAAAAATATAGCTCTTGTGTTGATTTTCACAACTGGAGAGCTTTACATAATAAGATTTTTATGTATATTAGAAGTACATTAAAAACTGGTTTTGGATTGTGCTTTTAAAATATTCTCTGCTTACAATGAAACTATTGTCAATTATCTTCCAATTTATTCAAACTATATCACATTTCATGAGAGCAAAGTTATGTTTTGTTATGTCAAGGAACAATTGTTTACTGACTTAAAGGTGGTCTGAGTTTAACACAGTTTATGTTAATGTCAAGAATTTCACATGGCTTTAACTAGAGGAGTGTTTAGCAAGCAAGGGGGAAGACTCACATTGCACAGCGGCAGACGCATTTTTACTTGTTTTTCAATGAGAAGGAGAGGATTGGATTCGAAGATCTGACTTTACCTAGATAATCAAAGTCATTAGTTCATAACTAGAGGCATAGTTGTGAATTTAGAACACAATCAGGGCATCAGTCAGGCATAACAGGAACAGTTCTGTTCACATATGTTCTGGTTTAAAATGGAACATCCATAACAGTTCAGTGGAGCTCGAAATTGTAGCTGAGAAGCGATCAGTTAACCACCCTCAAAATACTGCATGCAGGAAATAGACTGAAAAATCAGTTCCTTAATATCAAAATGTTGTTACAGCCTTGCATTCATGGAAAGATATATAGTGTCCTTAAAACAAACACACACACACACACACACACACACACACACACACACACGCATGTATAAAGCATAAAATAAAAATTAAAATTTTATAGTTTTTGGAATAAACATATTTTAGGTCACACTTGAAAACCAAATTCAAAACCAATGCAAGGGAGAGATCAATTAAGAAAATACGTAGAGTCAAGTGATACTGAGGGCAAGAAAGATAATTCAGGACCTGGCTCAATATTTATAAGAAAAATGCTTCATATATGGTGAATGTGCATGGATTATAAAGGACATAAAGGTCGTATCCATATAACCTTTGGAATTTATTTTTTAGTGGCACCCCAGTAGTGATCCGATGTTCATAGTACCAGAGACGGACTTATGTGACAAGAAAGGAAATTGCTGTGCAATCTCATACTTTTTAAAAGTCTTTTTCCTCGTGGTGGGCAGTCCTGGTTCATGCTGAGGCTGGTCTGGAGACTGAATAAATTTGTCAGTATAAAATCTGTAGTGAATAGCAGATGAGTGTAGAAATGAGAACTGGTGGTCCAGCAACCACTTTTTGTACTTACCAATCATTTCTAACAAAGATAACGCTGCGGTCTGAATTTACATGGGATAGAGACGCAATACAGTAAATTGGTGAAGAATATAGACTGCACAGATTTTTTGAATTCAAATCATAAATAAGCTATTTACTGTGCAATGATAAACAAGCTACTTAGTTGTGCTCCAGATTTTTATTTATAAATTTAGGATACTCCTCTGATTATTGAGGGTGCTATGAAAATCAAATATTCCTAAAAAGACAGAAATGTGCTAAGAATAATGTTTGTTGTGATTGATTACTATGTGTTTGTACATTATTACTATTGCATTTGTATTTATTCAATTAAAATACATAACTGCATATGTTATGTTGATAAATAGGCATACTAAAGTAACCTCCCCCAACAGGGCTGGCTCATACTGTGATCCTTGTTGGATTCTGGATCACTCATGGGTCTCCACAAGTCCTTCTAAGTTAAAAGAGCTGGATCCTAGAGCAAAGATCTACATCCTGCATTTAAATATTCCAAAATATGCAAGAGGGCTCATTTTCAGGGGATGTCTCGTCTAAAATTACCCTAGAGCTTGTTTTCCAGGGAGGTCTTATTTTCAGGGAAGTGGATACTCAGTAATAAAGGTCCTTAAAAGTCACTGCCTGTGGTTTTGGCACATGTGATCTTTCTTAGCTATTTATATGATTAATTTCTATCCATATTTAATTTCTTGGGTTAAATATCTTCTAGTTGAGATCTTTGGTACTCAGTTGAATAATTTTCTCTTTTCAGCTCAGTCTTCACTCTGCTCCTCCCCATCACGCCAAAAATCTCTGATTTCTTTAGTGGAAAATGAAGCACAGAAGCCAACAGCTTGATGTTTTGTGCTTGGTGATTTGCTTCTGGCCCATTCTAACCAGTATCACATGCTGCAGTCTTGGCTTTTCGCTTAACGTGCTTAGAGCTGCCTTCTGCACTGGTGGGAAACCTGTCTCTCTCCACAAGTGCACACATTCCTTCAAGCCCAGAATGTGCAGGCATTAGTGTAAGAATTGTGAAATGATATCATGAGAGAAAAAGCAAAACTTATTTCTAAAGTTTAATACTAATTTACAGATTGAACATTTTAATTAAAATATGGATGGGGTGAAATGCACAGACTTAAAGATATGATTTCCTGCATTTTGAGATATATATATATATATATATATATGCATATCTACCCATATAAATTATATATATGTGTATATATATGTATTCATCACATAGGTTTTCTCTTCTAGAACCACAGATAAATGGAATTATGCCATGTGTCTTCCACGTCTGTATTCTGTCATTCGGCACTTTGTTCAACAGACGTCTTTAAAGATGCAGTTTTAAAGGTTGCATTCTTCACCAAATGTTTCCAAAAAGAAAGAGCAGAAGGTCCTGTTCTGTACCAGTTTTCAGGAGGTATATTAAAGCGGAGTCTCTGAAGCACGCGAGGCCTCTCCTGACTCACTTCTCTATTCCCTTTACTGGCAACTACAACAGCCTTCATACAGAGGAGCAGCAGCTTACCTCATATGTTGCTTCTATAGTTAACATGTAAATTTGTCAATCTTGACTCACTATTTGTCTTGCTAATGATGAGCCTTTGGTATTCTGTGTGTGTGTGTGTGTGTGTGTGTGTAGTACAGAGAATTGAACGCAGGGCCCCATACGTGCTAGGGAAACGATCTGCTGCTAAGTTATATTTATTATTTTCGCTTTGTGCCAGCATATTCCTGAATTTCCCAGGCTTGCTTCTAGCTAGAAGTCTTCCTGCCTCACCCTTCTGGGTTTCTGGGATTGATAAGCCTTCTGCAATCTAAGGATATTTTATAGCTACAAAGGAAGAAAATATTTTCTCTAAAGATTAATAACAGACACAGAAAAGTCATGCCATAAAACAATGGGAATGTTCCTAATATTTCAAAATATGCATTTCAGGCATTGTTTTACTTTTAAGGATGTGATAATACGGGTTATATGTCAAAAAAGACATTTAAAATGCATTAACATGAGTTAATTTTGTGTTTTTCAACTATGAAAAGGAAGTGTCTGGAATAAAATTACACTGGAAGTTTTTAAAATTTCAAGTGGAGATGATAATTCAAAACTTAGGAAAGTAATGAGGACTTTCAACAAAGCAGTGGTATTTGAGAACTTTAAATACGTGTGTAAAATTGGTATTTATTGTGGCTGTTGGGGTTCAGGATCGGTGGTCCCTATAGATGATAATGGTAATTTTAAATAAATCTTCAATTTCTTCAAATAGTTCTTACCACTGTTCATTTAAAATTGAATGTTTTCTACTTCTCTATGTGTTTGTCAGAAAATAGAAAGATAATAGAAATACTATTAACAGAGGAAAAAGGGAGTTTTACCTTCACAAAAGTAATGGGCCAAATCTTATAAGGACATAAGATTCAATGTGAAAGGTTGAGTATCTTCTTTCAAGCGGGGCCAATCTTTGATTTTCAAAAACTCATAAAGAAAATTTAAAAAGACATGTTAGAACAAGATGAAACTACTGATATAATTGCTAACTCTCTGAAAATAATTGATTATACAAAGGCTAATACACTAGCTTTGAAACTGTTTGTTTGCTGTTTCATTCTCCAAACAATTTATCTTCAAAATTAACTCTTCATTTGACTGAAACCCTGTGGAACGCCTCACACAGACGAGTGAATGGTATTGCTTATTATTTCCCTCTGATTGCAAACATATAACATTTACATATTTTAAATATTCTACGCTTTATTCCTGTATTTTAAGCAACAAAAAACATTTACATGTGAGGGCAAGTAGCAAGATTATTGATATTCTCAATATCGTTAAGATTCACATCTTTTATTATGTACATCATCCCTCCGACTGCAATAGATATCTACAGCTCTGACATTTGGCAAGCTTCAAAACAGTGAAACTCAGAACGTCATTTTGAGGACTGCAAAGAGGTCAGTAAACTGTTAACTCTGTTTATGACAAGATCTGGAACTTGAGTCAGAAGATCAATCTTCCATATGACAAAGCACATGGTTTAATTTGGCCCCAACCCTGTTTTATAATCAGACCTTTGATGTAGGAACTTGTTCTTTAATATACATCCCAGCACAAGATCCTTAACTCCTTACGAGCTGGCAGTTGGATATCATTTCTCTAAAGCAGGTTCAGCAAAGTTTTTTTTTTTTTTTTCCGTAAAGGGTGTGACAGCAAATACTTTCCAAACTGGGGGTCACACAGTTTTGCTACAAATTGTCACCTCCGTCCTGCGGCGGGAAGCCTGCTACAGACATTAAATAAGTCATTGTGCCTGGTTGTCTTCTAATAAAATTTTATTGATGGACATTTACCTATGACTATCACAAATCTTAACATGCCACAAGGTAGTGTTGTTTTGTTTTTCCTCTCCACTTAACCACGTGAAAATTACTCTTAGCTCGTGACCCATAAAAATGTGGTTTGCTAACTCTTATTGTAAATTGTCTTCTAAGTATCCAATAAATTGTCTCTTGTAGTATAAACTTATAACTTCCCCAGTCAAGTTTAGTATTCTTCCTCCTACACTTTAGGATTTCCATAAAAGTCCAGGTACTCTGTTGCTTTTCACTTGTATGACAATCCTTTTTTCACTCAGACAGTTGACGTAACATATGTAAGTCCCCTTACGTATTAAGCATGGTTGGAATTTGAGCCCTAGAGAATGTGTTATTAGTCTTACTTGTAAACGCTAATTCTTAAAATGTCTGCCTGTCGTCCAGGACAAAGTAAGAGCTGAGGAACAGCACTGGATAGGTGGAGATTCAATAAATTAGTACTTCAGGGATTCAAGTATTAGTCTTTGCATGAATTACTTAACTTTTTGAGTTTCTAATTTCTTCATCTGCAAATTTAAAGGCTATAATAAATTGTTCTCTATAGTTTTTTGGGTTTTTTTGGTGTGCATGCGTGTGTGTGTGTGTGCGTGCGCGCGTGATTGCTTCTGTGTTTCTGATGCTAGGATATAAATACATTACATAATGTATTTATAGAGAATACGTTAGAGAGATAGTATCCAAACTATACAGACTTGTATTTTGAAAGGATAAGAAGAAAGTCAAAGGAGGTTATACGAATTGAACACACTTGTTACTGGCTCATTAACCGATGAAAGTACTGGAAATAGTTCAGTGATTTCTTGTTTGGATCGTTGGCACTGGCGCCTGGTACAGTGTAGCTCTTGAAGATACCTCTGTGAACTTGGGAACTATCTACTCGCTGAACTGAGTGCAGCTCACAGAGCCTGCACCCAGGTGACTGTCTAGGATGCTAATCTTCTAGCATCAGGTACCAAACAAATAGATTCCAGCTTCATCGTATCTCTGACACTAACTCATCTGACCTCTGTTTACACTGTCACCAGTCATATTAGTCTATCAAAGCTCCTGAATTTTGGATTCTATGTATCAGATACTTCCTTTTACAGCTGTCATTTTTGTTAACAGCTCAAAATAAATGTCCCATAGACATGCTATTCTGAGGCTACATATGTAATTCAACTTCCTCACTAGCTTCTTCCTATGTCTTCCACAGGATTCTCTGCAATCTTTGTTCTCTGGTTTAGTAGTTTTCTCGGATATCAAAGCATTGCGAGGAAGTCTAGACAAAAATGAATCCTGAATTTCCCCCGAGGAAGAGTAATAGAGACCGAATACTATAGTTATGATGTTGTTGAGATTCAGAGATAAAATGGGCTTTTTCTTATTGTTCAAAAAGTATACTCCTAAAGTAATTTCTCTGTAGATATTTAAAATTATTCCATTTCACTTTATTGATTTCTTGATATATCGTGTATTTTATTCATAAACATGGGGACTTATTTTCTATTGGTCTTAGTACTTTGTTCAGTCTTTTTTTTTTTAAACTTTCTACTACTACAAGAAGTTAAATTGTTGGAATTATATATGGTGCTGTCACCGTGGTAGGTGAAACATGTGCACTGTTGAAATTCTAAATAAAATGTACAGAACACCCTGTTAAATTTGAAGTTCAGATAATTAGCAATGTTTTCTGTACTTGTTCCCCTTCTTCATCTTTCACATGACCAATAGTTGCTCATGATATGGGTAAAGAATTGACTCCTCCAAGATAGCAACTGGAAACTCCCAGATGAAACAGGTAAGTGTTTTTAATCTCACAATACCCTTAACATAGTCATGTAAATATGCTATTTCCCCCCCCACATATTTATCACACTAAATTTATCTGCTCTTGTTTCTTTTAGCTTTACTTAACTTTAAGCTCCTTGAGGAAAGATGTCTGTATCTATCTTATTTATTAATTTCTTTGCAGTCCCAGTACATGGGTAAGTGTCTGTCAAATGGCAAATTGTTCACACTTACTGAATAAAACATTAACTTCTCCATGTCTCAAATATAGAACAGTAATTCAATCTAAGCAAGATACTTTTTAAAACACAATGGGCCATAACTCAAAGGTATATTAATTTTCTATGTGAAAGTTTTTTATGGTTTTAGTTCCATTTATGTCAAAACATCTCTTCTATATTCAATCTTAAAGTATGCATTGCATAAACATTTCAAATGCTCTCCTAAGATATACGAGTAAATCAATGTAACTTTAGGTGTCAGTAAAAAATGTATTAAAGGCAGATTTTTATACTACTTATTGGTCCTCTATTTGATGAGCTGACACTAGAAGATAAAATGTGGAATTTGAATACCTATGGCACATTATCATTAGTCTTCTTAGAATTGAATAAAATTCTTTTCAGCCTAATTTCACACATTTCTATTTTTGCTGAATTCTTTTTGGTAGCAGTTTAGGGTGAAATGCCTTATTTTTCATGTGATATGGATTCAAATATTAAATTGACTCATACCTTTATAAAAGACTATTCTTTTTCAGCTGTACAGAAGACCAATAGCCCATTTCCTAAGATCTTTACCAAATAATAATTCTTTTTTACTGGTTGAACACAATTTTAGTCAAGACTCACATTAAGCCAGTAACACTACTTATTATCAAATGAGCACAGATTGTAGAGTTTATCTGAAACATATATACAAATATACACATATAATATGTGAGTTACTATTAAGAGTTGAGCGAAATGAAATACTTTTAGCCAATAGCAGTAAGTGGCTGCAAGTATTTTGTATAAAATATGATCAGGTTGAACAGGAGTCAAATAGGAAACATGAAGCTGGTGACTCCTCCTTTCTTTTGCCACCCAGTAAAATGATGTTTCTCAAATGACTCAAATCTCTATGCTTTGTGTCATTCTGTTGAGATCTGAGAGCCGGTGGCTTAGGAGCAGCCACACAGGATGCTGGCAGAAGTGACTGCACTCAGATCACTGATATTACCTGGCCAGCCAGGAGGCTCACTCAGCTTTGCGCTGCACCTTTGCCCAGCCTCACCCAGTACACCCTTCCAGCAACAAAATTATTCTGTATGCTTAGAATATTTCCTCAAAATATAAGCCTAGTCTATGTACCATAGTGACTTTTCTATCTCTTTTTATTTATTGTAAGCAGAAACTATGTTTTCCCTGCATAATAATTATAGTTTTTGGGGGTAACGATTGCTGATCATTTTACTTTTAAATGCTATCATTTAAATACATGTTGCTGTGGGCATTTTGTTCTGTACATTTGATGGAGCAAGTTGCAAGCTTTTGTATTTGAGTAGTTTGTGCACAAGCTTAGGTAAATTTTAAATGTATTCATTAAAGCAACTTTAGGTAGGTTTAAATCTGGGGGGATCGCTAATACTGGCATATTTTAAACTTGCTAATTAAGAAATACTGACCTTAAAATATACAAATGGACTTTCTTGAGATGGATATTGGATATCCAACGCTAATCGCTCTTCTTTCAAACTCTGGCAACATGAAATTATAGGACAATAAAACTCAAACAAAAGGATCGCAAGGCTGAAAAACAAAATTGACAGGAAGCATTAAGTCAGAGTTGATGGTAATTTTAAAGAAATCATGACTGGACTTGGAAAAACTTCCCCAGAGTCAGCATTTTACAATTTCACATTAGGAAAAAGATACCCTAAAAACAGACAGTTAATTTGTTTCTTTACTTTTCCAGTTGTGCCTTCAGATTCACATAATCAGACGTCCACCCCTCAGACGCTGTTGGGTCATGAGTATCACTATCTATTGTTTTATCTACTACCTTATAAATCAGAACACTTGGAGATTGACAAAAATAGAACTGGGAAATAATGTAGACACACTGTCCTTTTCACATAAGGCAGGAGGATGCAAAAAATTTACTCCATTAAGTGAACGACACAGACGATAATGGAAACTCCTTCCACAAACAATACTATTACTATCTTCACGATGTAGATAAAGATCAGGCAAAATACATAACTTTGCAAAAATCATGCTGCCATCCTTAGCAAGTAAACATTATAATGCTGAATCTGAATGTGAATGCTGGAGTCAAATTTTAGAGGATAGAATCTCAAAAATGTATAGTAATGGAGAATCAATTTGATGCTAATAAGAGCTAATTTTTTTTTTTTCAGTGGTGCTGGGGATCGAACTCAGGCCCTTGTGCTTACAAGGCAAGCACTCTAATCACTGAGCTAAATCCCCAGCCCAAGAGTTAATATTTATCCAGTGTTTACTCTATGAGTTGCAGTGTGCCAGAGACTTTACAATGATCATCTCAGTAGGGCATCTCCAACGGTGTGTAGAGTACAACCATGATTTCTGTTCTGTCAAGCAGAAAGAAGACTGGTAAACACAGAGGCTTGATTTCACACCACCAGCACTGATATTCTAACAGAATGCACTCAGACTGAGGGGCCAGCCTTATCTAGTTGCAGCCAATATGATTTTCTTTCACTGGAATTCCTGACTGTGTAAAGAAGTAGTTAAACTCTCCTTTTTATAAAATCTCTATATATTAATCTTGATGAGGTAGCTGGGTGGCCCTGTCCTGCTACAGAGATTGAGAAATTATATTCATATTGGAAGCAAGAGACAAGTAGAAGCGAGAACAATCATAAGTTCTAGCCCAGTCTGGGCAATTTACCAAGAACATGTCTCAATATAAAATATTTAAAAATAGCTAGGACTGTAGCTCAATGTGCAGGCCCTGTGTTCAATCCCCCAAACAGCTATATGAATGAATGAATGAAAAGCTGGGGATGTAGTTCAATGCAGAGGTCCTAGATTCAATTCGCAGTACCTGCCTCAGGCACTCACATATATTGACTATTTTGCATTAGGATTGTTAATTCATATTTTCTTGTTTATTCTTCATTGTATTTGCCAAATGTTCAACTACTATAATGAAGTAAACTGAGCAATGGATTAAGTGAAACAACTATTCTACTTGGTAAAATGCACACTTAGGTATACTTTAAAATATTTTAAAAATCTGTTTGACAGCACTAGAGAAATACTGTACTCAAATCAGAAGTGTTTATGACTAAAACTTTTCAGGAATGTTCATCAGAGCATTTGCACTAATCAATCATTTTAATATATACTTGTTTTTCAGCATAACTTTTACAAAAGTTTGTGTTTATGTGTTTCACATTTTTCTTAAAGCAAAATTAAAAAATGAAGTCATGACAATTTCAACAGAAGATCAGAAAATACAAAAAATATTTTTTGTCTAGAAATATCTAAACAAATACCACGTGATATCTTGTAAATATGAAGAATGAAGTTGAAAATTTATTGAATCTTTTTTATTTTCTTGATTTTTAATGCCAGAAACCAAACCTAATTTTTAAATAGTAGTTCATAATTCCTACCAAAACAAATAATAAGCCCAAGTCTTGTTGAAAGCAGAATGCTTCATTATAAAGCACATTTTTCTATATTAATATAGTTTTACATATTTACTATGTTAGTGAAATATATGCAAAACTTTGAACTAATATAATGTATATTTCAGGACAGACCAATTAGTTGTTCCAATTTCCAAACTCCTATTATATATTGTCTCCAGATTCAAGACATCATTTTTATTTTACATTAAAAGGGCAAAATCTTAATGACTTGTTCTCAGTTGTTTTTAGAAAGAGTAGCTTCTCTTATTTTTGAATTCCGGGTACATGTTGTTCTAAATTGATTTTAAGTTCAAGAAAGAAGTATATGAATAAAATACCTTTCTTTTATTTGTAGAAGTACCTAGAAGTATCTATTAGAAGTATATAAATATTTCCTACACACATTTTCAAATTTGTTCTGTTTATTTTTATGAATATGAGTTTTGTTTGCTAATGAATAACTACATTTAAAATCAGCTGTATATATGTAGTTTTATATTTTATAGAAAGAATTTATAAGATTTTCTAAATATTCTTCTCCTTTAACAATTGCAAAGTGAGACACTGGCTCTAGGTCCAGCTTTCACATGTGATTAGAAATGTGACAGGCCTGACTGTTTACTGAATTCCTTGATTAGTCATTAAGTACAAGTCACAGCAAAAGCGTCATTACTGTCTCATGTGAGCCACTTGACTTCCCGTGGAGAAACATCTGGTTTGTTTTTGCTTCAGACTTTAGCAATATTTCTAAAAATCATTGAAATCTCCCACTATCTGACAGTATAAGCTTTATTTATGTTTATCCATTAGCTCAGCATGCAATAGAGGCCCACACCTACGAGTTAAGTGGGACACGATGTCCGTGTTTACTTTCTCAAAACATGCCATTGTGTTAGGATTTTAATTGACTAGAGTTCTCTTTAAGTTCTAAAGTTGTATTTCCTGATTAGAGCAAGAAAACTATTCTTATTCTGTAAATGAAATACTTTCATTTCACATATATAAAGTAACACATATAGAAAGTATGACAATATAGAATTGCCTCAAATCCAAATTTCTCTGAGAACAACATTAAAACAATAAACTGTAAGGCTGCCTGTTGGAATATACAGATACCCGTTAGTAAACTCATCCTAAGTTGAGTTGGATTTAATGCACCTTATTTACCAACCATCACAGCTTTACACTCAGCCGAACATACGCGGTTGTTTAGTATCAGGAGCTGATCATATGGTTGAGAGTTGCAGAGAAAGGAGAGAGAGAGAGAAAAGAAAAAAGAATATGAATCGTACTTCTAATTGTACTTCTAATTGGTGGTCTAGGAAAACAACCAAATAATTAAAATTTAAACTTAGGTTCCTACAGAGCACATGCCTACACAAATTAATAAAAATGATTTTCTAAACTTCGTAAAACTATTTCATAAAAATCTACAGATAACATCATACTAGATGCTGAAAAATTGACAAAGTTCCCCTAAGAGCAGAAACAGAATAAGGATATCTGCTCTTGCCATTCTCATTCAAATGTGAAATGGAGATTCTAACTGGTAAAACTATGAAAGAAATTTTTAAACAATATAATGGAACGAAAGAAACTGTCTTGATTCACAGATGCCTTAATGGTCTGTGTAGAAAAGCTGAAAAAAAAAATCGAAGAGCAGCTACATTGAATGAGTGGGCTTAGCAAGTCTACAGGATACAAAATCATTTGTATTTCTACCAAGAATCAGTCAGCAATTGAAATTTTGGAAGCATTCACTTATAATAATACCTTAATATTTAAAATATTTAATATTAAATATGTAGACAATTCTGCTAAAATATGTACAAGATACTTTTCCAGTGAAACCATACAATATTTAGTAAGAAAAATCAAATGCTTTCTAAAATGTATCAACAGATATCGGTGTCCATGTGTTGGAATATAAAATATTGCAAAAGTGTCAGTGTCAGGGCTGGGATTTAGCTCAGTGATTAGAGTGCTTGCCTCTCAATCACAAAGCCCTGAGTTTGATCCCCGGTACCACAAAAAAAAAAAAAAAAAAAAAAAGTTATCAGTGTCCCTCTGAATTTCCTGTAGATTCAGGGTAATCTTAATCGAAATATGACAGAACTTTATATGTAAAAGTTAGAAGTTGATTCTAAAATTTATATAGAAATATCGACAGAGATAATTTTTCATAGGAAGAGCAAATTCCAGGGATTTTTGCTACCTGCTTCCAAGAATGACTATCAAATATAATCATCATTTAGTATGGTGTTTTCAAATCAAAAGAATAGAATAGATCAAAAGAACAGAATAGAAAATGTGGAAGTAAATTAGCATATATGGTCATTTGGTGCTTGATAGAATTTCAATAATTTATACTAAGAATGGATGCTATTTAAAATGAAACTGCAAAAACAGAATATCTATAGGAAAACTGCATCATTACCATTAATTGTAACATATACAAAATTAGTTCAAAATGGGTCACACACCTAAACCTATAAAACATCTAAGAAATGCACATAGGGAAATAAATATTTATGACCTTTGGTCCTTGGAGTAGACAGAGATTCATTAGGCATGACAAAAACATAGGAGAACAGGAAAATATAGCTATGTTGTACTTCACTAAAATTAAAATTTCCTGTAATTTTAAAGCTACAATGATGAAAAAGCAAAGCTATGAATTGTGAAATGTGTATTGAAATCACAAGATGCTACCACATACCTATTAGATGTTTCCAAATAAGAGTTTGGATAATATAAAGCATTTATAACTTTGTTTCGTACTGGTGTAGGTACAAAATCACATATGCCTTTTGGAAAAGAGGAAGGTAGTTTCATATACGGACAGTAGAATTAATATGTGGTGCAACACTTCTACTCTAAGCTATTCGCCAAAGAGAAGTGCAGCCATATTTAAATATCTCTTTGTGAATATCTGTAGCACATTTGTTCATAATCACCGTAAGTGAAAATCATCACAAGCACTCATCAGTGGGTGAGTAAATAAAAAGAAGTTGTCATCTGTCCATACAGTGGCACCTAGTCCAGGAAAAGGGTGAGTCATTGGTGAGTGCAACACTAAGCGAGACTCTCAGAGCACGACACAGAGTCAAACAGGCCGGCACTAAAAGATCATGCAGTGATACTTCGGTTGTCGAACTCATTTCTTCCCAAAATCATGTTTGAACACCCAAAAGTTTGAGAACTGAACGTAATTTTCTCACCTAAGAAATGAGGGTCAAAAGTTACACTTATTAATTCATTTGTCCAGGACTTTAACAAATTTCACAATGATTTCTATTTTTAACTCTATTATGGTTCTTGGTTTTCCATATAAATTTACTGCTGGTATCACTCACTTTCTTTGGGGCCATGGTTATGACATTTTACACAAATAAAACACGCGCGCACACACACACAGAATGACGAATGTTTTAAAGCAGTAACAACAAACACTATATGTTGTCTGAGCGAGAGCAATGCTCAGTGTCCTTTGCGAGATGCGACTTGTGACTCATACCCAGTCGGTACAGGTCTTTTAAATTGGATTTTTGGTTCAACTATAGAGTAGAGTTACAGAACACTAAGCAGATATTTTTCGAACTTTGCTGTTTGAGTAGTGGAAAGTTTGATCTTGGAGCTGATGGACAACGGAGGTATCATTGTATTTTGAAGGATTCCAGGTAAATACACTTTGAATTTCCATTAGAAAATATAGGGAGGGAAATCAGACCAAATGTTGCTAAAAGGCAGCGGTATTAAAAGGTAATTACCTACACAGGATTATGAAAAAACTTAGTTCTCATGTTCAAAATCCTTTCTCCTAACCCTTTCTGTGTGTGGTGTGTAAGTGTTGTAGATTTATGTTTTTCTCATTTCTAAATTTTATTTTCTGTGGTCTTGCAAGTTGAACCCAGGGCCTGAACTGGGCTGTATCACCAACTGCCGCAGCCCCTTTTGGAGACGGCATCTTGTCAAGTTGCTAACTTGCTCAGGCTGAGCTCAAACTTGTGCTCATCCAATCTCAGCCTCCCGAAGTGCTGGGATCGCAGGCATGTGCCACCATGCCCAGCCTCCAGATTATTTTTACTTCTAAAAATCAGCTATTCAACTCTCTTTCTTCCACAACATGCTCTGTACAAATGATCCTGATTAATACTGCCTAGTACAATAACCCCGATTGTTGAAAAATGTGGGTACAGAACTTGGCTCCAAATCTACCAAATTAGAATCAGTGAGTAAGATATCTGAAAGCTATATATTTTAGAATTCATGAATAATTCTAAAGCTCGTCTCTGTTTCCAACTTCATAGGTGTGGCAATCAATCTTAGTCATCAATTTAATTGGATTCTTGGAGAGGGGTGGGAGCGTGGTAGTGCTGTAGCCATGCAGGGAGTGCTCCACAGATGTTCATAGATGAATTCGCTGTTGGGAGGTGGGGCCCAGCTGGTGGCGATGAGTAACTGGGGCTGTGATTTTGCTGGGTAACCCTCTCGTTGATGTTCCTCCTTCCCTTTGCATTCTGGCTGCCTAGAGGTAGCAGTTATTCCTCGCCATACTCTTCCAACCTGATAGTTCTGCTTTGCAGCCAGCTGGCCATGAATTGAAAGCTCTGAAACCTCAAGTCAGATAAACCATTTACCCCCTTAAATTGTAATGTATAAGGGACTTTTTTCCCATAGTAGAAAAGCTGAACCATACAGACAATTGCTATTAGAGGAGTGGGGGTTTTGTTATACTTATCCAGTGTGCCGCTAACCATATAGTTCAGAATCCCTTGAAACTCATTTGTTGAAGGAGTTGGTAAATTTTGGAAAATGTGCTGGAGAAGCTCTAGAAGGCTGCAAGCAGAGCTAATGGGTGATTTTGGGGGGAGCTCACAGGATCAGAATGCAGATAGGACTGTGAACAGTAAAAATTGCTTCTGAGGTTTCAGAGGGGAACAGGAACTCTACTGGGAATTGAACTAGAGGCCATTTCTAGGGGTTTCATTTCTGCAAAGAACTCGTCTCTGCTTTGTCTATGCTCTAAATCATTCTGTGAGGCTAAGTTTAGGGGTGACAGACTATTTGACAGGGGAAATTTCAAGACAGCCCAATATTCAAGCTGTGGCATGGGACAGTTATAGTGAGAATTGGGAACAAAAACCAGAAAATATTTGAAAAGCTCAATGGGGGGGCATTTGCTGAGGCTCGAACTCAGGGCCTTTCATTTGCTAGACAAGCTCTCTACCATTGACCTAGATCCCCAACCCTGAAAAACTTAAATTTGACTAGAAAGGAGGCATTTATAAAGTTGGGGCCTAAAGATTTGTGGTTGCTGAAAAGACTAGTGCCATTTAAAAGAGAGCAATTACTTCACATGAGATAAAAAGAAAAATGTCATGAAGACTTCTCAGGAATCAGCAAAAACCCAATTGCTAAAGGCTCCAGGATGCAAACATAGAAAACTTTCATTTGAGAAGAGATCTCCTGGGCCCCTAGAGAGGGATTCCTAGAGGTCTGATTTCCCAGAAGTCATTTCACCATGAGTAGCCATCCAGGCACCCAGAAGCTCTTGCTACCATGGTCCAAGAGAGCCCAGGTACTGCATGAGCTGGCTGCAGACCTACATCGCCTATTCGATCCTGGTTATAAAATATGTGTCAGAAACAAGTATCAATAACAACTGGACCTGACATTTTTGTGCCATTTCAGAAAAACCTGATTGTCCCTGAGGTTAATACCTTCACAAAATATATTTAATTGCCTTTACCTTTCTCACAAACTGAGTAGTTCAGGGGGAATCCACATTTTTGTAATTGTTTTACAGATAAAGTAAAAGAAGTTCAGCAGATTCAAGGTGTAGGATATAGAAACAATAAGTATTGAAGTTAGAATATTATTATCATTAGAACTGGGCAAGAAATGCTATAATCTGGGTCTTGTTTTTCAATGAGGCTCTCATGAAAAACTCAAAACATAATTGAAAAATCACAAATAGACACAAATAGAAGAGTTTCATTAGCTCATTGGCTGGAAGAAAGACTACCTCAAACTCTAAATCAATGTGTGCTCAGTAGCTTGAATAGAAATGGAGAAATATAGGTAGAAGTAGAGTGCAGGGCTCAGGGAACTCACTTCTCAGCATCCTTTGAGCAGACTCTTGGAAGAAATGTTCACTGTATCTGAGTGCCATATATTCTACTGTTCATTTTCTAGGCAATCACACTGAAGAATATTTCAAATATTCTACATTGCTACAAAAATGTTTATATATAAGTCAAAAATGTATGTGTTTTAACATGTAACAATTATGAATCCCTATATCAATTTTTTCACTGCCAAATAACTGAACTTTTAAGGCTAGAATTGCAAAAATATTTTATAAAATGTTTCAGAAAATTCAATTAGATTTATAAAAATTAAAGATATTTATGTGAACTTATTAAAATTTATATTTAATGTATTACTTAACTTTTTTTGTATGTGTGTGGTATTGGGGATTAAACTCTTGTGCATGCTAAGCAGGCACTTTGTCACTCACTGAGCTTCGTACCTAGTTCATTATTTAATATCTTTAAAGAAAAACAACATTTTAGAAAATATGTAGTTTGTAATTAAATATTATTTTATGTTATACTTATAAAATATATCTTACAACTGCTTGCTGCTTTTAATTAAGATCATATTGTATATAGAATATTTTATGTGAAAATACAATAAATAGTGACTGTGATAAAAGCAGACAATAAAGTATAAATTGCTCTAAATATACAATAAGTTATGCTTTACATCCCTTTATTTCATTTCTTCTTTTTTTTTGGCACTGGGGATCAAACTCAGGGCCTTGTGCTTGGTAGGCAAATGCTCTAACCACTGAGCTAAATCCCCATCCCCTATTTCATTTCTTATTTAATTAACATCAACCCATTAACAAAGTATTCAGGTGTACTAGATAATAAAACAATTTAATGGTCTTTGATGTTTTGCCACTTCTAGTAACGTAGAAGAATCGCACAATTAAATGATGAGCTCTATATAACATGCTTATTGTTAGGGTTAATTTTCATGCTGTGGTAGCCAGTTGTGTAGTCAGACTCAGTTCTAGATATGAATGTAAAGCTATTTATTGATATGGCTGTAAATAAAATAGATTACTCATCACAATGTAAATAAGCCTCATCTAATCAGTTTAAGGAATTAAGAGCAAAGACTGAGGCTTCCTAAACAAAAAGAAATCCTGGCTCTAGACTACCGCATGGAAACTATGCTAGTTTCTAACTTCTGAACTTCAGTCTGTAATATCAAATTTTAGCCAAATTTGAAGCCTGCCAAAGCCATTCTCCTCTTTGTTCTGTCCTTGAAGAAGCCTAAATATTATGGTGATGTTTTTCAGGATGTGATGTAGAACATGTTTCATTTAATATTTTATTTTATTGATTTATTCTTTTAAAATATTGAACACTGTGGGCTTATTGTATTTGTACCTCTGCCATATTTTACTTGCGCATAATGAAAGGTCTGGATGAATTTTACAAGAGTTTAATTAATATGTTGGCTTGCAAAAAGAATATCCCGAGCTCTACATAAGTCTGTGATTAGTAGTCTCAATTTAAATGGAGAAATGTACTTAGAAGTAGCATACATATATATGTGATTAATATTCAGATATATTTTATTATTTAAAGATATAAGAGGGTCGTTTGGTCAGCTCTAGTTGTCATAACAAAATGCCATAGAGTGAGCAAGAAGACAGCCTTCTGCAAGCCAGGCTCT
The DNA here is from genome assembly GCA_004026905.1 of Hystrix cristata. Classification (NCBI taxonomy): domain Eukaryota; kingdom Metazoa; phylum Chordata; class Mammalia; order Rodentia; family Hystricidae; genus Hystrix; species Hystrix cristata. Next base: position 2,394 of record PVJO010021166.1, on the reverse strand, counting down.
TATCAGAATTCCATTTTACCTCATTCTTAGATTTCTATCCCCCAGAACTCTAAGAAATATATTGCTATTGTTTAAGCTATTCGGTGTGTAGTATCTTTTTTATGGCCTCCAAGCAGTCTAACACAGATTTTGGTACTGAGAGGTGCTTCTACAAGAAACAACTAAAATTGTGCAAGTAGTTTTGAAATTGAGTAATGGATAGAGGCTGGAAGAGTTTTGAGATCCCTGCTGGAAAAAGCTGAGGTTGATATGAACAAGTTAGCGCTTATCATTATAGAGCTGGGCCATCTAGGAGACTTCCAAGGGTAGAGTTCCAGTGTGAGCCCAAAGGTCTGAAGAGCAAGAGAGATTTTGGACTCCAGTCTGAGTCCAAATCCAAAAAGAAAAGAACCACGCTCCACCTCTAAGACAGTCTAACAGAGACAATGAATTCTTTGTTACTGTTTCTTACTCTATTCAGACCTTCAGTGTGTCAGATGAAGGCCACCCACACTAACATTGACCTGCTTTATTTAGCCTACTGATTAAAATATTAATCTCTTCCCAAAAGACCCTCACTTTACACACCCAGGAATAATGTTCAAGCCAGAATCTGTATATCCCAGGGACTACAAGTTGACACAAAACTAACAAAGTCCTGGGGTAATTGTGTGTGTGGAGTAGTGAAAATTACAGATTGAGTGACCAATAGGTATTCCATGGTCAAGTATGGAGGTGGTAATAGTTGAGAACTGAGAGTGTTACAAACAAGTACTATGCCATGAATTCGAGGAGGAGTGTTCCGGGTGGAGCAAAGTGTAAATGCAAAACCATAAGATAAGCTTGCATAGGTGGAATATGCTGAGGAGAGAATGAGAGGTGTAAGCCTGGAGAGGAGGTGGAATCAAACTAGTTGAAGATTCTTTGGCCAGGCTAGACTGGATTTTACCTTTCGTATCACTGAAATCAAAAAGATTAAAGCAAAATGGACTCGAGACCCGATTCACTGAATATCAAGAAAATAAGAGAGGAAGGAAGCAAAGAATGAGAAAGGAGGGGAGTGCAAGGGGGAAAAAGAATGAGGGAATGAAGAAAGGAGAAAACAATAAAGAAGGGAGAAAATAATCTAACATTCTGACTGTGTGATGGAAAATCAACTATAGAATCAGAAATAAAAAAAATCAATTATGTTAGTATAGAAAAAAAATTACCTGGATCCAGGACATGGGTAATAGAGAAGTTTGGATCAATTAGAAATCTTTTTCAAAAATGAAATTGGATTAGCTTGCCAATGAAATGGAAGGATGGCAGAGAGTTGGGCAAAGTGAAAGAGTCATCACAGGTTTTATAGATAATTAAATTGGATTTGGCATAATTTTTGAGATGAGGACACAATGAGAAACAGAGTTAAGATTCTACTGGGGTAGGAGAAATCAAGATTTACAATTGGATATGTTAGGTAAAAACCTGTGTATGAACCTAGAACTTGGAGATCTCCAGCTGGGCTGCAGATGGAAATAAGAACTTTTTCCTGGCTAGGGATATTCCTCTTCCTAAAAATTCTTTATTTTCTTAAAATCATGAGTTAAGCTGAAGTTCAACACACTCACACATACACACACACACACACACACACACACACACACACATGCACAGAGCGGTACATATACAATCTGGCTATAGTGGTTACCAGTGTTACAAGTACATGTTGGGTTAGAAATCATAAGAAACCTAAAAGACAATGTAAATAAAAACAATTGGAACACACAAATAGGTAAGAGCCATAAAGAAAAGATGAATTTAGGTTATCATTGGAACAGGCATCTGAATACCTACTTGGGAGCTGCAGTAGTTCAATTAATTTTGTTGATATAAATGGATATGGAGCCAGTAAAACTTCCTCTAATTGAGAATAAATTCAGGAAAAAAAAAACCTGAGCATATATAATTAGACAGTTCACATTAGCAGAAAAGATCATCTAATACAATCATGTGACTTTAAGAGGCAGAATATTTACAGAATATTATGTGGAAATGGCATGGTGAAGCGTATTGCCATCAAAATTGCACTATAACCATTCATTGCTAGACTGACTTAAAAACCAACAGTACTTTACTTCATGGCTAGAGAATAAAAATAGATTGGGAGAAGTTTTATTTACACATATATATATATAGAGAGAGAGAGACACACACACTATATATCATATATATATATATATATATATTTAACTGATTTGTATGGATTTTACAGGATAGTATAGAGATTTTTGTATCCAGCAAATGAAGAATACATATTTCAATCTTTAAATTTGCTTGAATATTCCATTTCTTGGAATTCGAGTTAAAGAAAAAACAATCTCTGCAACTTGTAGCTCACGTGTAATTACACCTTCTAAGAAAGGCAGAAGTTGG
>PVJO010021165.1:0-30589 GCA_004026905.1 Hystrix cristata | reverse complement strand
GAAAGGGGGGAAAAATGGTAAAGTGTAGTTACACTTATTGCAAATAGGGAGGGGTGGGTGAATGGAAGGGAGGGGAGGGGAAGGGGGGAAGAGGGGGGAAAACCAAGATGTATCATGTACAGGTACAAAATAACCATGTTGATTATGATCATTATGTATGCAATGTACCAATACATGTTCTTGGTAAAAAAAAAAATAATAATAATAGCTCTTTGTAATCATCGGCTCAGGTGGGCCTGATGGTGGTTCGCTGTGCCTCCACTGTTGTGCCCATTTCATGGATGAGGAGGCTGAGGTTTGGAGCAGTTGCGTGTTCCACAAGGTCGGGCAGCCAGTACATGGGGCATTCAAGTCCAGTCAGGCACTATGTGCAGCATGCTGATGAAGCAGTGTTCTTGTAGGCAGGGAGGGGAAACCCCAGTGATTCCCAGTTCCCGGAACAGAGCTGCTGGGTCATCATTAAGGGAGAGTGATAGCCCAGGCTGGCAGGCGTCTGAGCCATGGCGGGTGGGGGAAAGTGCCCTGAGCTGGGCTTTGGTAGGTCCTGGCTTCAGCACCGGTGGCTGGGAATGGCTGAGACCTTCCTGGTTGGCCACGGGTCTCCCACAGCTGAGACTGCGCAGAGAGGATCAGGGGTCATTTTAAAGCACAAATTGCACCCCAAGCCCTGGTTTGAGGACACTCTAGAGTGGAAGAGACCCTATACAGTGCCCCCTGATTTGACTATGAATTCAATAACTCCTTACATTACAGATTCATTTAATTAATCACGGTGCCTCTCCAGACATTTGAAAACTCTCCTAGAACTAACAATCACAGTGATAGTAGTGACTGTCAACATTGACTGAGTTCTTATTATGTAAGTCTTTTCCATGAATTCCAAGTCTGACTCATTCTCCGAGGGAAGCACAAAGGTTCCACAGCTGTGCAGGGATGCCCCGCCCGCCCCGGCAGGGTCCGGAGATGCCAGGAACACAGCCCACCCTCCTGCCCCCCAGGGCGGCCCAGTCCCCCTCCTGAGCACCCCTCCTGGCCTGCTCCTCTCCCACAGGCTTCTCGAATCTCTCGCTGGGGGACCAGATGAGCCTCCTGCAGAGCGCCTGGATGGAGATCCTCGTTCTGGGCATCGTGTACCGCTCGCTGCCCTACGACGACAAGCTGGTGTACGCCGAGGACTACATCATGGACGAGGAGCACTCGCGCCTGGCGGGGCTGCTGGAGCTCTTCCGGGCCATCCTGCAGCTGGTGCGCAGGTACAAGAAGCTCAAGGTGGAGAAGGAGGAGTTTGTGACGCTCAAGGCCCTGGCGCTGGCCAACTCAGGTAAGGGCAGAGTTGGGCCTGCAGGAGGAAGGTGGGGTAGCGGGCTCGGTGGCCTGGGGAGCCCAGCAGGCACATCTCGGAGAAACTGAGGCAAGAGGGGTGAAGAGAGTGTCTGGGGTCACAGTTGAAAAATGTCAGCATTAGGATTCAAGCCCAAGTCATCTAATTCCAAAATGAACCCAGACTTACCCCTGCTCCTTGTACCTTTCAATCAAGTTGCCTGGGTTTAAGAATATGAAACTTCCCGAATGAATGGTTGAGTCTGGCGTTAAAGAGGATTCACTCTGCTTCTTCAACACTCGCCCACTTCTGGCTACGTTGTCTAGGGTGCAGGGCTGGGAATTGGGTAATGGGCGTGCATGAACTTGGGTGTAATCTGCGCCCACACTTTGAGAGCCTCCATGCTGTGCGGGGTGCTGGGCCGAGTGCTGGGGGTGCGGGAGAACTTCCTGGCCGAGAGTGTAGATCAGGAACGCGCTCCTGTGGCAGTGGATTGTCCCAGTTTGGGTCAGATCGATCCAACTTCAAATTTCGTCTCTGACACTAGCACCAAGATCTTGGGCAACTCAGAGCTCTTGTGTGTTTGATGGGAATATTCTGGTACCTTCTTCAGGTACTTTTGTGAGTATTAAAGATCTAGCAAAGATGAAGTCCTTAGCCCAGTGCCTGGCCTAGAGGAAATGCTCCATACTGTTGTTATGAATGTCCAAGGAAACAGTATTTTCAGCAGAGGGAAGAGACGCAGGGTACCCAGCTGCCCTGCTCCATACCACCCGCCTTTTATTGAAAGTCCCAGGGAAGTACCTAGCAAACCCTGACAGGTGGCCTTGTGCTGCACGCGGGGACACGCTGATGCCTCACTCAGTCCCTTTCCCACCCCCAGCTGCTGAGTTTCGCCCCTTCTCCAGACTCGCCCTCTGGTACTGTTCCCGGCTCTGTCAGCCGGCAGAGGACATGTCTGGAGGGACAGACGCCTGGAGCGGAGCTCTGCCCGGGATCGGGCCTCACCTTCCCTGAGCTTCCTGCCTCCCCACTTCCTTTCTCCTGAACACACAGCCTCCGTGGGGCCCTGGGCTCAAATCTCTGCTTCAGGCTCTGCTCCTGGGAATCTGACCCAACACACAGGGAGACGTTTTGTTTTGTTCAATTGCTTTTTACTGGTAATAAATGAATGCAAAATAATAAGCATTCATATACCTCTAAAGAGAGCATTTATATACTTTGAGATTCCGAAACTGTAACATGTTTGTTGGAGAAAACTAATCTATGTTTTGGGATTTACGCCCCCTTAAGTATAGTGCTAGATCTACAGAGTAACAGCAGATAGTGCGTCGAACTCCATATTCCATCTCCAGTGCAGTTTCCTCTCAACATCTTACGTTAGTGGAGTATTTGTTAATAGTGAGCCAACAGTGATGCATTATTCTTAACTAAAAGGCATAGTTTCCATCAGGGCTCACTCTGTGCTGTGCCTGTCTGTGGGTTTTGACGAAGTGTAACACCGTTTCTGCACCATGACATCATACTGAAGAGCATCACCTGCCCATGCTTCACGTCCTCAGAGAGAAGCATTTTCAGACCTCAGCCCTGCAGAGGTTGCAAATGTGGACTTCATGGTCAGCCAGATCTGGGTTCAAATCCTGCCTCTACCCCCTGCTTGCTAAGTGTCAAGCAGCCTGACCTCCCTGAGGGTCAACGTCCTCATCTTTGAAATAAGGAGAGTAACAGCTCATTAGGAAGAAAAACACGCAATAGTGCACCTAACTCACTGGGCATGGTGCCTGCCCCAGAGCACTCTTTGTCCTCGGAGCTTCTGCTCAGCGCTGCCAGGCCTGCTGTGGGCAGCCTGGGGGAGGGGCCGTTGGACGGAGCCCCTGCACCCAGGCAAGAACATGGGCACAGCCAGAGCGAAAGCCAATGCCCTGGTAGGAGAGAGGCTGTGTGGAGGGGTTCGGGGGGGAAGAGCCTTCAGCTGGTGGGTGCATCCTAAAGCAAGAGAGCACTCAACAGGCCAGGACGAGGGAGGGAAAGCTCTGTTGTGGAGAGTGAGGACAGGTCGGTGGGGGTGTGGCTAGAAGTGCACCTCGGGAAGGCTGGGAAGGTGACAGAGGGGAAGGCTGGGAAGGTCACAGTGGGGAAGGATGGGAAGGTCACAGTGGCGGGACGGGGTCAGCACAGGGAGCCAGGAGTGGTTGTGGGGCTGAGACCTGCTCCTGGTCTTGGGGGAGGAAAATGACCCTGGCAGCCAGTGGAGAGTGTGTTAACTGGAGGAGGGACGGGGCTAGGAGACCACTGAGGGGTCATGCTGCAGCACCAGGGACCACTGTTGGTGCCACTGCTGAGGCTGAGTGGACGGGGTGACGCGGGTGAGTCGGTGGCCTGAGACGGGGGACGCCAGGCAGAGGGGCGAAGCCCATCAGAGCCAGACCGTTGCTCCAGACCTCGCCCCTCGGGAGCCTGCTGGCTGCCTTCACCCTGCGTCCTGACCATCTGCGGACCCCTCTGACAGCAGAAAAAATTCATAGCCATTGATTTTGTAATTAACAGTTTATCAATGCCATCGATACAGACCTGCTGATGGATTGTGAAGAAATTAATCTTGCAATGTTATTTTATTTCATTTTTGGTCGAAGTCACCTGCCAATTTTGGCCTCCTTGGGGAGAGTGGGGGCGGGTGACGGGGAGGGGAGCTGGCCAGAGTTGGAGTTACATGGTCAGGGCCCAGCCTCTCAGGGACAGCCACATTTTGAGCACACACTGTAAATGGCTGAGTGTAAGAATGGAGCCATATTTATTCTCTCACTTGGCAAAGAAGGAGTCCTTGCTGGCTTGGCAGCAGGGAGAAAAAAAAAATTTTAGAGGACATTTGGGTATGGAACCAGTATCACCCCAGTCCTGCAAGGGCATCACCCCCAGACTGAATCCCCATGCTAATAGAAGGTAACATTTACTGGGCGCTGACTGAGTGCCTAGTAATGTACTATTTCATTTAACCTTCGCCACCACCTTGGAAGTAATGCATTTCTATGTGCTGCATTTTACAGATGAGAAAACAGTCTCAGAAAGACTAAGATGCTTTTCTACCTTGTTCTGCTATTTCCTTCTCAAGAGGAAGAGGCAGGACCCTGGGAGGTGTGGGCCTAGTAGAGACCCAGAGGGGCTCAGCGGGTCACTCGGGTCAGCCGCTTGGTGCAGCTGCACTTGGCAGTCTAGCTCGGCCAGCCAAGCAGGCAAAAAACAAAACAAACAACAACAACAAAAACCAAAACAAGAAACAGTTGTCTTGCTGTTTTGGAAATTGAGGCCCCCCATGCAGCCTTCCTGCTGACACACTCAGCGCCAGCAGCCCGCTCCTGGGCCCTGCCGCCTCTGGGCAGCCTCAGTGTTGCAGTTCAGGGTGGACCCGGCTCATCGAGGAAAGGTCAGAAGTCTGCTCAGTTTCCCCCCAGGGAGTGGCATCCTGGAGATGCTCTTTGCTTTGTTTGGCTCACACACACACAAGTGTGACCCAGCGGTTACCACTCTGTTCTCCTGAGAAGTTCCTTCCGACCCATCCATAGCCTAAGTCACGTGCCTGCCCAGTGCCTGGTGGCACCACAGAATTGCAGTAAAAGTGATCTCTGTGGAGTGAGGGTGGGAGGAGCGAGCCCACTGCCCAGCACACACTTCTAAACCTTCGACCCGTCTAACTCTCGAGCCATTCAAAGTAGGTTCACAGATAAGGAAGATGAGGTACAGACAAGATAACTTGCCTAAAGTTACACAGCTAGCAAGTCAGGCTACAGGGTCTGCCTGGCTCGGGTCTGCCAGGTTCAGCGCCGCGGCGTCTCTTAGTGGACTCTGGAGAAATGCCCTCCACAGATGCATGACCTTCCCCGGGGCTGAGCCCCAATTCTGAGCCTGGCTGTGCTCTGTAAAGTGAGGGTGGAAAGGCAGCCCCGCTAGCCCGCTAGTCTCTGCGCCTCCTCGCTGGCCAGGACTGATGCCGCCTTGTGCCCACAGATTCCATGTACATTGAGGACCTGGAGGCCGTGCAGAAGCTGCAGGACCTGCTGCACGAGGCGCTGCAGGACTACGAGCTGAGCCAGCGCCACGAGGAGCCGCGGAGGACGGGCAAGCTGCTGCTGACGCTGCCCCTGCTGCGGCAGACAGCCGCCAAGGCGGTGCAGCACTTCTACAGCGTGAAGCTGCAGGGCAAGGTGCCCATGCACAAACTCTTCCTGGAGATGCTGGAGGCCAAGGTCTGATGGCCTGGCACATGGACCGACAGACGGACGCACCGATGCGGAGACGCACTGCCTCCAGCCTCGACCTCTGACCCCTGCGTCTTCTCGGAACAGGGGACTTCCGCCTCCCTGCTGTGTGTGCAGACTCGTGGGTGCAGAGGGCGGGGTCAGGGATGGGAGGGCAGGGCGTGGGGCTCATCTGTCACCCACTTTTTCTTTGGTACATTTTTCCTTCCCCATGGGCAGTGCTGAGGCCTGGGCCGGGGCTGACTCTCCTTGGGACTGGAGACCGCTGGAGGACATGCCCCTTCTCCCCCCAGACCACCAAGAGGCAATGTTTCCTGACCTGTCCCTGGTCCGCAGCCTGGGTGGGCAGTGCTTGGCACCCGGGCTCTGGCAGCTCGTTTGGGCACCACCTGGAGGTGTCCTTCCACAGGTCCTCAGGGGTCAGCAGTGGCTTCTTCCAGGGATCCTGCCTCCCGAGGTCCTCTGGGACCCTCAGGAGGTCCCACACCTGCAGTCCACATCCCCTCTCAGCCTTGCACAGGCACAGCTCCCAGCCTGGTGCACCTTAGGGAGCGGCAGCAAGAGCTCCCGTGTTTTCCCGGGTACCCCTCCCTCGGTGCTGTTCCCTCTCCTCTCCTTCCCCAGGGGGCCCTTCCCCACCTCAGGGCTCCCTCAGACCGAGGCTTCAGCCAGCTGCAATGTGTCCAGGCCAGTGGACAGGGAGGTGCCGGCTCCCCAAAAACCCGGGGCTTGGGCCCATCCAGGGACATGTAGGGGCTCTCGTTCGAGGCCAACAGCCCTGGAAGGGTCACAGCAGGATGGGGAGAGAGGCTTCACCCAGTGCATGCCAACCACAGAGAGGCCTGGCCACAGAGTAGGGTTCAGGGGAAGCCTGGAGAGGGGGTCCAGGGGAGTCTGGCCTGCCTGGTCCTTCTCAGCCTCCAGAGCATTGGAAATACTGTTTCTGCAGGCCTTCTTGGCTGCAGGGCACTAACTTATGGAAGGAGGAAGTGAGGAGAGACGCCATCCTCTGCAGTCCAAAGAAGCGGGGCACATCTGCTGCAGGAGGGGTAGCCTCCTGCCGCCCTCGGGCAGAGGACGTGTGGTGGTAGCTCCCCTAGTAGGCCTTGGCAGGGTCCCCACAGTCTCTGGTTGCTCTGCAGGGTCACCACCATCCAGTTCTGCCAAGGTCTTCCCAGGTTTTCACCCTGAACATTCTGTGTCCCAGGAAACCCCTCCACCTAAGCGCATGGGCTCGCCCTGCTACTGTAAGTGGCCATGAACTCTTTTCACCCATTCTAGGGGCAGCTCTGAACTCCTCGCCGGTGCTCATGGAAGATCCCCAGGGACCAAGGGGGTTCAGTCCATGTTGGAAAGTTCCCCTGCCACCAGGGATCAGAGCAGCAAGGCCTGGGACACTGGGGAGTCCCCAGTCCACGCTCTGCTCATCCAGTCTCCCCTCGCGGGAAGAGGCAGGCAGCTCCTCTCTTCCATCGGAAGCAGCTCTGCTGGTCTGTCCTCCCTGGCCCGACACCCCAGAGACCACCCAGCCTGAGCCCTTGTGCTGGGGTTTGCTGAGGTCATCAGCCACTGCAGACTATGCACTCCTGTCCCCGTGTAGAAAGTAGCACGGGTTCCGAGAGACTTCTGCAGAGGTCTGAGTCACCGATGCCTCATCTGCTAGCTCTCTGCTGTGCCTTGTCTCTGAGCCAGTGGTCACACATGCTCAAGGCAAAGGTACCTTGTGGACCTCACAAAATCCAGGCTAAACCCCAAGTCTGTCAGAACCCTTAGAGCCCAGCCCTGAGGGCCTGACCTGAAGGAATCCTGGTGAGAGAAGTTGGGGCGTGGTCTGAGGCGCCCCAGCCTCACTGCACTGTGTACCCCAGGGAGGGGCAGAGGGTGGGATATCATCCCTGGGCCCGCCGTGCTCTGTGACGTCACCTTGTGCCCGGGTGTTGTCCAGCAGTGCCGGGAGGGGCTTGTGCACAGCTGGCACTTGTGGCCTGTCTCTTTCGAGGACAGCATGTGGCTCGATGTGGCCCCTGCTGGGGATGGGGTCTGTGCCTGCACACGGCAGCTTTGCCTCCCTGGGTCCAATGTTTCCCCAGGTACCCTTCCGGCAGAGGGGGCGCGGTTCCCTGAGTGGGAACCGTGTGGTTCCTGTTATGATGTGCAACAGGAGGGCGCCCAGTACCGATGGGAACGCTGCTGTGGGTGAGGCCCCGGTTCGGACTTGCTGGGTCCACTGGGCATCCGGGGCAGAAGGGCAGGGCCAGCTTCTTAGTGGGCAGCCAGATGGGGGCCTTCACGGGGAGGGCGGGGCACTGACCTAGTGGGATTGGGGAAGTGAGTGTAGAAGACCCTGCTCCCCCAACAGGACAGAACCCAAGTTTACCCCCCGAATCTGCCGTTTCTAGAAAATCTGTAAAGAGGAAACATCCCTTCTCAGTTGTACACTCATGATACAGGTCATTTGAAACAAACCAGAAAATAAAACAAATCCAACCACGGAGAAGGTGGTACTGGCTGGGTTTTGTTTGGTCCCCTGTCCCCGTCCTTCCTAAAGGCACCAGGCGGCTTATCATGTGTGCATTTGACAGTGTCTCCAGTGTCTGCATATGGATGCTTTGATGATTTCCCATGCCATGATTTGAGGACCAAGTAAGAGGCTTGTGCAGCAGGGTTGGGAGGTGGTGGCAGGGGCGGAGAGGAACAGGGGGTCCATCTGTGCCGGGGCTTCTTCCCAGACTCCCTCCTCCCCGGGCCAGATAGAAGTGACAAAGGCCGTGGTGACAAAGTTGTGACAAGAAGACCTAGGGGCCCAGGGTCTGTGCCCACAGAATAGCACCAAAGAAAAGCACTATGTGGAAAGATGGCTTTATTTTGTAATGGTAATATGGCTGGAATGACTTCTCGAGATGTATATATTTTTTAAATGGCAGTCCCTTGTTGCCGTGTCGCCCCCTGTATGTATTTCCACCCTGTATATGTTATCCTGAGGACCCCTCTGTGACTCACACGTCCTAGGATTCCTCCATCCTGGTCCCATCCTGGTCCCATGTATCTGGACTCTAATAAATAAGGAAAGGCCTGTTGGAGTTTCTTCACACAACATTTTCTGGGCTTGCGGTCCTCTGGACAGCCCTGCCCTCAAGTCTCGGGCTGAAGCAAGGCCAGGCTGTCGGGGAGCCACGGCCTCAGAATGGTCAGCGTGGGAGGGTCACGCAGGCATTTTAAAAGCATGAGGGATCACTGCTTGCCCAGAACGCACAAGGCCCCAGGTTCAATCCCCAGCACTGCAAACTAACAACGAAAGTGCTCAGCAGCAAAACTCTCAGCAACTCGAGAAGGAGGGTGCAGATCTGAGAAGCCTCCCTACTGCTCCTTGTGAGGCACTCATTTTCACTAGTGCCAGAGAGATGAGGCATCAGATCCATGTGAACCACAAAGGGTTGCCTTAGGATTCTGAAATGCACCCATGTGTGCACATGTGTGACACAGCCCTGTGTTCGGGACACACAACCCCAGCGAGAAGCAGAGGGGAGAGCCTGACAGGATGGGAGTGAGTGTGCCCAGGCACTGGATTATTTTAAAAGTAATTTCCAAATTTGCCTTCACAAACACACACACACACCTGGCGTACATGCTTCTCAAGAAAACAGGAGATTCAACCATAACTCCATGTAATGCAATTGAAACAGAGGTGCTTACTGGATTATCTGTATTTTCAGATTTTCTGCGCTGCTACTTCCATTTGTGCACAGTATGGTGATCAGACCAGCTAAGAGCTTGAACTTTCAAAGACAACCCTCATCTGTACCTCCATCTCCATTCCCCCAAATGCTCTTCGATTTTTGTTTCCCCTTCAAAGAGAACAAACGAACTAGAGTAATGATTATTAATTCGTTCATTCAGCCCTCACTGAGGAGCTACGTGGTGCCTGTTTTGAGCACTGGGTGTGTTCTGAGTGTGGAGTACTGTCTATTTGGAAGAAGAGAGAGACACTAGCACAACAAATAACCAAATGATGCAATTTGTCAGAATGCGCTAAGTTCTGTAAGAGGAAAAAAGCAAGGTATGGGGGCATCAGAAATGGGGAGAAGTAGATACAATTTTAAAGAGTGATGAAGGAAGCTTCAATGAGAATATCAAAAAATAAGTTGAAGAAAGTGAAGGGAATCTGGAAGAAAAGCTTTCTAGGCAGAAAACAGCCAGTGCAAAGGCCCTGGGGTAGGACTGTGCTGGTGTGCTTAGTTTCTTATATCAAGAAAACAAGCATGGTTGAAGTAGAATGAGTGAGGAAGGCAGCATGGGGGACAGGATGCCATAGCAAGTGTGGTTTTCACTCTGAGATGAAACGAGGCACCCCTGGGAGGTTTTGAATGCAGAGTGACTGAGTACACATCTCAGCAGGAGCCTTTGGCTGCCACGTTGGTGCCCAGCAACAAGAGGACAATGTGGGAGCCGGAAGACAACTGAAGAGGTGACTGGCAGACAAGGCCATAGCAGAGTGGGCCCTGGATCTTACTGTGCCACCAGGAGCTGCTGAGAGGGAGGGTGTGGGGTGTGAGAGGAAGAGAGGAGACACGCGCATTCCCTGGCATGCTCCAAGACTGAAGCAGGAGGAACTTGGAGGGTGAGTTTGGAGCTGGAGGGAGAATCAACCACAGTACGTTTGAGATGCTACTGCACATCTGGGGGCAAGGGGACCCCACAAAAGAAGTTAGCAGCAGGTCGATTAAACAGGGAAGAGGAACTGTGTGTCCCCTAACAGGGGTGGCGCTGCCGTCCTTACCAGCTGTGAATAACTCCTCACATCCAGCCCACACCCCGCATCATGCTTCACCATGTCTCAAAGGCAGTAAAGGGTCACCCCCTGCCCCCTCCATGGCTTTGCCTTCTGCAGTTTCTGTTGCCTGCAGTCAACCACAGTCTGAAAATACTCCGTGGGAAAATCCAGCAATAAAGAATTCACGGTTGTTTTTTTTTGTACTGGGAATTAAATTCAAGGCCTTCATACCGAATGACATCCCCAACTCTTTTTATTTTTTTATTTTGAAGCAGGGTCTCACAAAGTTGCCCAGGCTGGGCCCCAGCAATCCTCCTGCCTCAGCCTCCCAGAGTGCTAGGATTACAGGTGTGCACCGTCACCCCGGCTACAAGTCATGTTTTAAACAACTTTTATTACATTATATTCTTATAATTGTTCTATTGCATTAGTACTTATTGTTGTTAATCACTCGCTATACCTAATTTATAAATTAAACTTTATCAAAGGCGTGTCTGTATAAGGAAAAACATAATGTATGGTGTTGGGTACTGTTTTGGGCATTCACTGGGGGTCTTGGAATGTGTTCTCTAGGAGACAAAGGGAGATTTCTGTAAAGTTAAATGCATCTCTCCAACACTGATTCATGGAGGGGGGGCTCAGCAACCCCCTTTCATGTCATCATTTGGGAGGTGAGAGAAATAAGCTGGAAGAATCTCCCAGAGAAAAGCCGGGAGGACGCACCAGACCTGTAAGCTCGGCCCTGACTCAGGCACAGTCTGGTGTTGGGAAGCCCGCTGGGCCAGGCGTTCACGACTGTCTGATAAGGCTGGACAAGCAGCTCAAAAATGTGCCCCTCAGAAGACATCTGGCAATGTCTGGAGACATCAGTTGTCGTCATGCTGAAGGGTCCTGCAACATCTAGTGAGGAGAGACTGGAAGTGCCGCTAGACCCCCTAAAGTGCACTGCGCGGCCCCCACCACGAAGGATTAGCCCACTCAAAATGTCAACAGCCCCAAACCAAAGCTGAGTGGCACGGATTTCGATGTGCTCTGAGCACCCACTACTCAGTCTCCGGGTGGCCAGGCCATACCCTGGCTCCTCTTGTCTGCACATGTTTGGTTTAGGACAGCGAGGCAGCACCTATGGCTTCAGGGCCGAACCAAGCATGTCCCCACCAAAGATGACCCCTCATCTTCCTCTTCTGCAGTCCAAGTGGCCCCAGCTCACAACTGACTGTCCTTTCCCTGCTCTGCCTTGTCCAAAATGGGCAGGGACTCCTGGATGCAGCCATTGAGAGCCCAGATCTGCAGGTGGAAGCCAAACCTGGCTCTCTGCAGAGTGGGACAGGGCTATGCTGAGACCTTTTTCCTACCATCCTTTGGTAAGGGTGGTTTGTTGTTATTATTGTTTGTTTTTGTTTTTTGAGACAGGGTCTCACTATGTAGTTCAGGCTGGCCTCAAACTTGCAGCAGTCCTCCTGCCTCACCTTCCCAAGTGCTGGGATTACAGGCGTGCACCACCAAGCCCGGCTAGGAACAGGTTTTAATTTTTCAAATATCCCTCCCATAGTAGTTACTTTTCTGGAGTCAGTTGTTTGTAAGAGAGCAGATTTAACCCAGGACATTTACAAGTTACAAAATATTCACACACACAAGCCAAATGCAGGAAGAGTGCAGAACATCTGCCTATGCGCCGGAGACCCAAAAGATCCAATGAAGGGCTGGGAGCCCGCAGCAATGTCCCGTGTACACCCATGTCTGCACTAAAAGCCTGAAGAAATCTATACTGGAGTCAGGATACGACGATGCTCACAGTGAAGATGAAAACCAGAGCTCCTTCAAGCAGCCATCCCCAATGACAGCAAGGCCCCGAGCTCCTCCTGTGAGGAGAACAGCTGAGTTCGTTCATGAAAACCAGCCACAACAGAGCTTCTCCTGGGAAACAGCTGACACCTATCTTCTGCTCCCGTTCTCCTTTCTAGACTGTGTTGGCAATAACCTTCAGGTGGATCCTCTACACCCAGAACCACACCAACTCAGTCCAGCTGGGCGTTCCTGCTGAAGTTGACCACAGTAATAAGTCCACCACAATCAACCCTGGTCAACTTGACAACCAGATAACATTTCCTTAAACAACAGTCTCCAGTGGCACATTTGTAAAGAGTTAACATATCTTGATCTATTCAGATTTACATTAACAATACAATTCTCATTGCACTCATTCCCACATCAGAAATAAATATTCAAAGGATTTTCAACACTGATTACAAACAGGTGTCCAAAAACTATAAATATACATACAAATATACAACAACTCCATTCTGTCTCTCGTGCTTGTTCTAAAACAATAAATACTTTGTTTACAAAGTGCAATATACCAATACAGTGCATCCACATTAAAAAATACAACTTCAAATTTTAACTCTTCTGGTTTTCATTAACTTTAACAATAGAGCACGTCAAAATTAAGAGACGCCCCAAAGGATCTCCTGCATCCCGAATATACTCTTATCTTCTGGTCACAGGCCTCAAGTCATTTTCCAGTACCCTATTTTTTCTCCACAACCACCTTCTCCTCTGTTCATCCTTGCAGTCCACAGCTCCCCTCTGGCCGAACACTTTGAGTCACCATGATGGCTCTCTTTTCTTTTTCTTCTTTTTTTCTTTTTGGTGCGGGTTGCTGGGGATTGAACTCAGGGCCTTGCACTTGGTGGGCAAGCACTCTACCACTGAGCTAAATCCTCATCTGGCTCTCTAGTCTTGATTTCCAACATAGATCCAGCCAAAAGCCCTCAACCATAACAATGCCACCGTCCCAACACCAGACTGCACTGAAATTTTTCTGCTGCTGAGGCCATATCTCGGAACACAAGCAAAATGCAGACCAACCTCTGCCAAAGCACAAATACACCACCTAGGACCCAGCAGCCAATGCAGGCTTTCTCATCAGAGGCCTCCCAAGCCTCATCCTAACCAGCAGCATTTCCATCAGTTTCTCTGGTTTTCCACACTCTGACCAGAGTCTCCCATATAGTAAGTTTAGCGTGTTCCAGGGCTGCCTCTTTGGCTGGTCTCTCAAAACCTTCCCAAATTAATTCCAAAGGCTCTTAAGTCACATGGCCAGACAATGTCACAGCAAGGACCCCACTTCTCTGGTACCAATTTCTGTATTAGTTACACTCTCTTGTCAGCCACCAACACAGAGATGCTACTAGCAGCTGTCACAAGCCGAAACCACATCACAGGGCACAGGGAGGTTCAGTCCAACTCTGAAGGGTCTCCCACTTCTCCCGGGGGAAAAGGAGCCATCAGAGCCTCCTGTGTCTACGCATGGGGACAAGGGGTTGCTCAGAGGCTTCAGCCAGGACCCTTCTCATCAGACCCCTCATTGAATATGTATCCCAGGGAAAGCCCCAGTGCCACCTGCAAGGTCAACGCCCAGTCACCTTTTAAGGAAAATTTGTATTAGCGCATGTTTGCAGCACACAATGATTACATTCATTGCAGGGAGTTGGTACATCTACGAAACACATTTTAATTCTTTTTACATCCCCCTAACCCTTCCCTTCCTCCCTCTCTCTCCATCTCTTGATCCCCTTCCCATTTGCAAAAGACCTATTTCTCTGTTTCCTATTATCTATATTTTCTTTTTGATCTTTACATTATTTATACTTTGGGTTTCTCATATAAAAGAAATCATGCAACATTTGTGGTTATGTGTCTGACTTATTTCTCTTAGTATTGTGGTCCTGAGATTCATCCATTTTCCTAAAAATGACTCAAATTTACCCTTGTTTATGGCACAGTAGTACTCCATTGTGCATAAACACCACGTTTTCTTTATCCATTCATCTGCTGGAGGACATATAGGCCCCTTCCAAGATTTACTATTATGAGTTGTGCTGCCATAAACATGGGAATGCACGTATCACTGTAATATGTCTTTAATTCTTTTGGAAAGATATCTTGAAGGAGCATAGCTGGGCCAAATGGAATTTTTAGTTTTAGTTTTTTGAGGAATCCCCATACCAGAAGTCGCCTTCACGGAAACAATGACTCAGCAAAGCACAAAACACTGGAGATGACCCAAGTCTTACCTAGCGGGGTTGGCGCCACCTGTGAGCTCCGACGCTACTAGTGCACAGGAAGCTTCAGCAGCAGCAGAGTTGTCCTCGTCTCTCTCTCACGGGGGCTGCTCCAGGACGCCTCTCCGAGGGCCTCCGAACTGCCCTCAGCGCTTCCTGACTCCGGCTTCCGGCTTCTCTCCTGAGAGGCCTTCCGCTCTCTGCTGATTGGCTCATTTAGCCCTTCGGCACGCAGGTCGGTTTAGCCTTCCCAATGTCTTCCCATTCTGCCAGGCAAAGGGCTAGAGGCTGACACAGTAGAAAGTTTTGTTTATTTGGTTTTTTTTTTTAGTACTAGGGATTGAACCCAGGACCCCAGGTATGGTAGGCAAGCACTCTCCCACTAAACTCTATCCCAGCCTTGTGTGTGTGTGTGTGTGTGTGTGTGCGTGTGCGTGTGTTTCGAGACAGTCTTTCTAAGTCGGCCAGGCTGGTCTCAAACTTGTGCTTCTCCTGCCTCAGCCTCCAGAGTAGGTGGCATTACAAGCATGTACCATCTTTAGCAGAGTATATGGGCTAGAGGCAGCAGAGGAAGACTGGATACTTGAGCACCTCATATGTATTATTTTGCCTCCACTGCCAATTCTCCCACCTTACCTGGCCCTCTTCAGGTCTCTAGACCTTTCCTCTAAGGAGCAGAAACCACACAGAATCCAGAAGGGCTGCTCCTTCCGGGTCCCGAGGCCTTGCTCTGCACACGGTGGCTCTAGGAACAGGGGCTCCCCTCCAGGGACCCGCTGCTGGGCCCCACTGAGGCTCAGATCCTGTGGCAGGCGCATCCTTCCTGAGCCAGGTGTGCTGTATCCCCTCAGGCTCCTGGTTTTCCTGATCGATTTGAGTTCCTCTGGCCCTCTCTTGTTCTCATTCATCACCCAGCAGGGAACTAGATGTGGGGTGCACTGGGAGCTCACAGTAGAGCGGAGAGGACAGACAGAACCACTGGTCTGTGAGTGTGCAGTGCCCAGGAGGCTTTCTGCGGCACACGGAGAGAGTGACAGGGACTGGCAGGGATCACGGGGACCTGTTGTCCGGGGACGTCATCCTGGGGAAGCAGGTTGAGGCTGAGACCTGAAGGGGGCCTGCTGTGCAAACCAAAGTTCAGCCAGTTTAATCAACCTGCTTAAGGTTACAGAGGTCAGACTCAAATCCAGATCTGTATGAGTACATTAGAATCTCCCCCGTTCCCCCCACACCACATTTCAGGCTAGTCATCTACAGGGTCAGGTGCGTAGCAGCCACTCATCAAGTGTCCCTTCCTTCTTCCATCCTCCCCCACCACCAGGACCCGCATGGCCTCCAAGGGGCCACCGCTAGCCTCAGACGTCACTCCCATCCCTTGCCAGAGTCAGCTGTCTCACGTTTGCATCAAGGCAGGAGGGGCCGGGGAGGGAGCACGATCATGCACTCATAGGCTTCTGTGCACTGCGGCAGTGGAGCCAGGTGGGAAGTGACTTTGGCCAAGGTCACACTGATTTAACTCACTGAGTTGAAATGAGGCTGCTGGCCTTCAGACCACACTGCAGGGACAAAAATGCAAGAACTTCCAACCTCATCCAGTATTATGATGACATTTTAATCATCATCCCAGAGGTCCTTGGGTGGGGAGAAGTTTAGACTCACAATAAAAGGAAAAAAATCTCAACTGCATGATGCTGGAGGCCAGAGCTCAGAGAGGACTCCATGCCCTGGAGTGCGCCTGCGAAGCACCAATGGTAGGCGGGCCTGCCATGGGGATTTTGTGTCCCTCAAACCAGGTCTCGCCTAGCGAGCACAAGGCCTGAATTTGAACTCTAGTACCAAAACAAAAAACAAAAAAACCGGGTCTCATGGGGGCTGGTGTGGCTAAGATCACACTCCTCCCCCAGGCTTCTTGCACAGCAGGACATGGGGCAGGCACCAGGGTCGGGTGCAGATTTGAGGGCCCAGGGATCCCTGCCTGGCCTCCTCCCTGCACCCCACTGCTCACACACAGATCACAGCAGCGGGTTGGGGCGGAGGGGGCAGAAGGCCAGCATAGGAGAGTGACCTAGGACAGACGTGGGAAGTGCTGGCCAAGAGAAAAAAAAGCAAATTGGACTCAGGAAAGATTCCTAGAAGGAGACAAAGCTCCCCTGCTTCCTCTGGAAATTGCTTTGTTTAATATGCAAAGTGCAGATGTGTTTAGATGACATCTCAACATCCATCACCCTATGCAAATGCCAACCCTGGGGAAGAGGAGCCCCTGTAAGTCACTCGGTCCCTTAATCGGGTGTATGTGGGTGATGGCAGGCCAGGGAAACAGCACAGGGGTGGGTGACAGCCCACACTGCCAGAGGCTTGACAAGGGGAGGTGGGGCGGGAAACTGGTGTGGGCAAGAAGACTGGTAGGTCCACATCTGTGCCCGAGTAGAACCAGCTCCGCCACCTGCACACTGCTGCGGGCTGGCTGCTTTAGGACACAGGATGCTGCAGTTGCTGAAGGCGACCGAGGGACAGCGCTCTGAGCAAGTTGCTGCCGGACAGAGAATTCAAAGCCACGGAGGGTAATGGGGGAGATGGAAGAGTGGTCTGTGTGCACGTGGATATGCACAACGAAACCCAATATTCTGTATAGCTAATGTGCACTTTTTGGAAAAGCCTTCTGAGGAAGTTTGAGGGAAGCCCCAGGCCCGAACACTCAGCCCCAGGGAAATGGGGAAACTGAAGCCACGTCACCCCAGCCTGCCATCTGATATCTCAGTCAGTCCCCAGACCGTGGCCTTTGGTGACAAAAACTCGTTATCCTGGAGGCACTTTCAGCTAAAATACAAGAAGCAAGTTAATTTCAAATTTCGGATAAACCATGAATAATTTTCCAGTAGATCCCAACTTTTGTATGGGATTATTCATTGTTTGTATGAAACTTAAATTTAACTGGGGGTCCTGTATTACTATTTACTGAATCTGGCAACTCTACACATTGGAAAATATCTTCCATTTTTTTTTGTACACATCTAATCACAAAATCTTGGGCTGAGCCCTCTTTTCTGCCTTCTTTTCAGGCTGACCTCAAACTCAGAATCCTCCTACCTCAGCTTCCGAGTAGCTGGGATGCAGGTGTGTGCCACTGCATGTGGTTGGGCCTTTAAATATAATAAAATGTACATGCAATCTCTCTAAAAAAAACAGACCTATCCTTTTCTAGGCCTGGATTGGAAAATGCCCCAAAAGGCTGGGAGCTACCCCAGCAAGCAAAATCTCTTCTCAAGCAGAGGACGTAGGTAGAGTTCCACAGGACCGAGACATGCCAGGAAACATTTTGAGGGATAGAAAATATCAGTGCAGGGGAATTAATTTGTACTTGAGCACCGGTCACAGCAATTATGTCATATGCCAGTCCAGAGGACAGGTGGGCGCAGTCCTTCTAATTTTCGGGTCACTGGCAGACAAATTTTTCTGCAGCTCTGGGTAGCCACCTCCACAAAAATGGCTGGATGCTTCCAGCATGCTAACAGTTGGCAAAGATCTACCTCCAGAGGTGCCTGGGATGGCACCTGGGCCTCTAGCACAAGCTACAGCCCTGCTCTAAATGCCTGTCTTTTAAGATCATAGGATATACCCACTTGCAACTCACATGCAAATTATTCTCTCTCCCGGGGAACAAATCGGTGACCCCACGGGCAGAAGGAAGACCATTTCTAAGGAATCTGACGGGTGAACAAATTCTGGGAACTCTGTCATTTTATACTACGGGCAGTTCCATGTATCAAAATATAGGCAATCCAAATGGGATCAGGAAAGGCTTCCTTGTTAGTATCCTCTTATTTCTCAGGCCTGCGTGCTACCTTTCTAGAAGTAGTGCATAGATTTCTATGCAATCCTGTGTAATCCTAGCAGCTAGTCCAGGACAGAATAGGCCCCCAACTTCCTGCGGCCATACCAAGATGAGATTTTGTTCCCAAGTTTCCTTGGTTTGGATGTATAATCCCATCTTTTCAAGTTTTACAGTTCTAGTGTGTGTTTCTTGGTAATGGTGATAGTGATTGCTCCCAACAAAATGTCTACTTCCCCCTGACAGTCAAAGAGGGAAAGAGCAGAGCCCTGCAGTGGGTAGCCATGGTTCCTCATGGCCTCCCAAGAGGGCAGGTCACCAGGCAGTAGTCTGAGCTGTCCCCTGGCAGTGTCCATGCTGGTGATGTACCTCGGCCCCACACCCTCAGGGCCACCTTGGGCCTTACCTCTAAGATTGCAACTCTGGAATCTTCCAGAGACAATTTATACATGTTCTGTAAGTGAATGGACCAGAAAACCCCTCATCGGGGCTCCTCTTGGCCATACCAACAGCCATGGAACAGGCTCCTGTTTCCTAGTGGGTCAGCCTGGATCCTCTGGTGGCAGATGCTGAGATAGAGTTGGGATGCAAGAGTTGGGTACACTGTCCCCAAAATTCATGTCTGCCTAGAGCCTCATAATATGACCTCATTTAGAAGTAGGACCTCTGCAGGTGTAATGAGTTAAGGATCTCAAGATGAAGTCATTTTGGATTTTAAGTAGCCCTAAATCAACTTAGAAGAAGAGAAGACACAGAGAGACACGCAGGAGACGGCCGTGTGAAGGTGCAGGTTGTGAATAGAGCGATGCTGCTACAAGCCAAGGGATGTCAGGGCTTGCAGGCTACCTCCAAAGCAAAGAGTCAAGCTGGGACAGATTCTCCTTCAGAGCCTCCAGAAGGTGCCACCCCTGTGATACCCTGATCTTGGACCTCTGGCTGCCTGACCTGGGAGAGAATAGATTTTTGATCCTTGCAGCTTCTCCATTTGTGGTCATTTGATTCAGAAGCTCTGGAACACAAACCCTGTGAAAGATAAGGGGGCCCAGGAGAAGTGGCCAGGGAGAGCCTCTGACTGTGCTCTGCATGCCCCCGTCTCCACAGGATCATCTCTTACCCATTCCCTTCACGTCCAAGAAAATTTTGTGCTCCTAGCTCTGTCTCAGCCTCTGATTTTTGGAAACCTCAGTGGCAGTCTCGGCCACCTAACAGGGGAGCCCTGGAACAAAGACTGTCCATCGGGGACACTCCACTTTGGGTAGGAAAGGCCAGGTTGGTCCTCTGCTCACAGCAGTCTTTGGCTGGAGCTGCCCAGCAAAAGGGTGGCCTTGACTCACACTATAGAGTGGATCCAGAAGGTGCTACATGTGGAGGCTCCTGGAAGAGGTGTGGCGAGTTCTGTCTGGAGGAAAGAGAAGTGGATAGACCTCCTCGCATCTCGGTTTTCCTCTAGCTTTCCCATTAGCAGGCATTTCACTAATTTCCCACAAGGACCCTGGGTTTCCAATATGGTTGACCTTGTCTTGGAGCCTTCCTGCAGGGCCCAACACTGGGGAAAACTGATCAGCCCCCCTGAGGAGTTTCACTATGGACAGAAGCTCCGTGTTCCGTGTTCATTCCTACTCAGTAGTGGTCACTGAGCTCCTGCTGTGTGTCTGATACTTGGCTAGACACAGAAGATCCAGTAACAAGCAAGACAGACGAGGTCCCTAGTGCTCCAAGGCTTTCGTACTAGTTGGAGGAGACAGAGAAAGAAGCGAAGGAGAATGATGATGAAGGAGGAAGAGAAAAAGAAAGATCAAGAAGAAGAAGAAGAAGAAGAAGAAGAAGAAGAAGAAGAAGAGGAGGAGGAAGGAGGAAGAAGGAAGAAACACGTAATAAAGTAATTGTAAGTGTAAGCGCTATGAAAGAACTGGAAAAGAGAATAATGGGAGATGGAGGGGAGACCTACTTTGGATGGAACCAACACAACTTCCTTTCAACTCAAAATTCACCTCTCCCTCCACACACCAATTCCTTCCTTTCTTCTGTTTTGAAATAGATGTGTTCTAACGTCCCTGTGACTTGGCACTGCCTCACCACTCTCCTTTGGGACTTTGCTCCGTAATAATTTCCCTGCTTGTACCTTCAACCTTGCCCATTGCACTGGCTCCTCCCCTTTCCCCTTCAAACCAGCTCATACACAACAGCCTTTCTTTGAGTTCTGACCTCACCCTTTCCTTTCTGTTCCCAAAGATAGCTGATGTTTTTCACTGTCTGCTTCCCCGCGCACTCCTTCTCCAAGCTTACCTTCCACTACTCTCCCTCCAGTGTCCCTGCCCTTTCCAAAGCCACCGGGACTGCTTTCTTGTCACATGCTTCTTCCCCTTGCTCTCTGCACACGTCTGTGCTTCATCTTACTCCTCCTGCCCAGGGCCTCAAGTTCTTTCCTCGTGGGGATGCAGGCTCCTTGCCGGCAGGCTCTTAGCTTGAGTTTTGCCACCCCGAGCCTCCAGCACAGTCTGCAGGAACTGCGTGGCAAATGTTTATGAGTCGAATTCAGCTGGATGTCTCTTGGGCCTCCTGGAACCATGGGGGAGTTTCTCTGGGGTAACAGAGGAGGGCTCCCCCCAGTGAGGGAACAGGCAGACTAGGGAGTTTGGGTGGAAGGTTGAGCCAGGGAGAGTGGGAAGGAAGGGGAAGGGCGGAGGTGCCAGCTCCTACGCGAGGATGATAAATGCTAACAGCACTGGGAAGAAAACCAAACATCCTTCACGCTGTCAGAGCAATGAAGCCAGCACCCTGCCAGCCGCGGGCCCTGGACACCGCCTTCCCTTCAGCAGAGGCAGAGGCTCTCTGTCCCCTTCTGCTCTAAGTTAATGGCACAATCCATCTTCCTTGGGGTATCCTCTGAAACTGGGGGCAGGCAGCTATGCCAGGGTTAGGGAGAGGAAGAGAAGTCAACCAAGCCAGCTGTTCTTCGTAGCGTCCCCTCCCTGAGGTGAAGGGGTTTCCTGTGACTCTACTGGCCTCTTCCATGTCTGGGGGTGAAGCAGGTGGGTTGCCTTCCATTTGCGTTGAGGGGATTTTGTCCCACCCTCTTCCATGGAGCACTACAATATTAAAGCGAAGATGTTCTAAGAATAAGCCAACAAAACTTGCCTGCCAGAGGGGGTGAGAAGGCCCCGGTACTGTTGTGTGCTATCTTGCTTTGAAAGCAGGTAGAGTATGAATAGTAGAAGCCCTGGTGTGAGAACTCGGAACCTGTCTGAATTTAGGCCCTCATCTTTGCCGCTGAAGAGCCAAGGAAGTCATTTAACTTCTCTGGGTCTTGGTGTCCAAATCTCTAATTTGCTGGGCCAAGTAAATGGACTCTAAGCTCCAGTTTTCTCCTTCTGTTACTGCTTGTGCAACGTGGTAGGGGACATCCTTGGTTTTCTCAAGCCCATGTTCCTTCTCTCCTTCCCTCCATGTATCGATTCCCTTTCCAGTACACCCCACTGCCTTCCCTCCTCACAGGAGGTGGGGCCAGGACCTGAGCTCAGCCAATCAGTCTCTTGACAGAGTCACACAACAGCAGCCCCCAAGGAAGCCAGCTCCCAGACTCCTCTGCTTCCTGAGGTCAAACTGTCCATCTCTTCTTTAGCTCTGTGAAGTACCCAGCAATCCCCTAATAAAGTCCCCTTCACCCCAGCATCAGTGTGCACGGCTTGCAATCAGTGACCCGGATAATACCAGGTTACGACCCTGAGCCCGGAGGGGTTCGTAGACAACGTGTCAGGCTTGTCAACTGTGCCACCTCTCGCTGGGGAGGCTTTTAATAGAAAAATAGGGACAGGCCCTGCTGAGTACCACTGCCTGCTCCAGGAGAGAGGAATGCACGTGTCCAGGGACTGGGGTCCCTTGGAGAATTCCAAGAACACCCTGAGGCCCCCTGAAAGTATGCCATGTACATCAGTGATTCCTGGCATTTCATACCAAGTGGCTTCCTCTCTGTCCACACCCAGATGTGGACACCTTTAACCTGAGTGACACTTCTGGTCCTACCAGGTGGGGCCACATAAGCCAGCCATTCACGTAACCTCAAGACCTGCCCTCGGTCCAGCAGCATTGTCCTGTAGCACTGAGGCAGCCAGTGAGGAGGGAGCTTTGGGAGCCCGCTGGGCACCTACAGGAAGTCTTGCCTCTGGAGCCTCGTGATTGCCGAAGGTCCTCGGCCTTGGTGAGCTAAAGAGAAAAAAGCCTGAGCGAGAGAGGAAGTCGGGGGCTTTGTCTTTGCTGAAACGATCTGGGTATAAAAAGGATAAAGGAGGTCATCCATCCACGTAGGGGGCGAGTCTACCAAAGAACAGTTTTAGATGTATTTGCACCCTTATGGGACACACTTATGGGACATGTTTCTCAAAATGTAGTTGTCTGATGCTTTTGGGTGATGCTTGGACATTTTAAATTTTCATTTTGCTTTATTTCATATGCATTAGGGAATACAACATTAACATATTCAGATGCATGATCTCACAGCTATTTTCTTAGGAAGAGGCTAAAATAGGGTACATGAGGCTAAAAACTGAGTTAGTTTAAATAAACACTCATTAACAATACAGGTATGACATGGATTTAGTGGATTTTTGACTTGGGGCTAGAATAAACACCAGCTGCTCCCCTGTCCGTCCTCGGCAGGGCCGACAAGGGGCCACGTGGAACTGTGAGCCCCTCCAGACCCGGCCTGGGCTTTCTGCCCACTGAGTCCTCTGCCTGGTGCAGAACCAGCAAAGAGTAAATACTGCAGACTGAGTAATAGTTTATGTCCTGCACTGTTCTAGAAAATAATACAGCTAACATGGGCAGACTCACCTGGACACAGAGCATAGCACTAGTTCCCGCCCATCTTACCAAACACATTCACCTAATCCGACTGGTCAACTGGTCCCATCCACCCCATAGGCGGCCTCATACCATTCCTCTGTCTGCTGCTATCAGGCTTCACGGCCCCTGCCTGGGCCAGACCGCCAATCTCTCTCACGGCACTGCTGTCCGCCACAATCTCCTATCTGTCCTCCCTGTCTCAACCAGCTAGGACATGTTTTTGCATAAGAGCCAATGAGTGGTTTCCAAA
Source organism: Hystrix cristata (assembly GCA_004026905.1). Lineage (NCBI taxonomy): Eukaryota > Metazoa > Chordata > Mammalia > Rodentia > Hystricidae > Hystrix > Hystrix cristata. The sequence goes on along the minus strand of PVJO010021165.1, from coordinate 7,256 downwards.
CTGCAGCTGTCTGGCCTCTGTCTGTCTCTCCTCAGCTCTTCCTGATTGTATCCCATACCCGCACACCAGCCCTGTTCTATCCTTCCCAGAAAGCATCTCGCCTTAGGGCCTTTGCCCATGCCACTCCTGCTGGGAACGCCTTTCTAGCTCTTATTCTACATCACTCCCCCTCGTCTCTCAGCGTCACCTCCGTCAAGGAGCCAGCACCGACTCCTCAGTCTGTGTCCTGGGTTTCCAGAACACCTGCTTTGCTTGATCACGGCACTGACAGTGATGGGTCCCCATTGATTGCTTACTTGTCTACCTGCCACATGAATCCTTAAGGTCTTTGGGACGGGAGATGTGGCTTATCCATCTGTGTGTCCCCAGAGCCCGGCGCAGTGGTGGACTGAGAATAAGCCCTCAACAAATGTTTAACGATTGAGTAGCTGATGGTCACAGGCCTGGGAATGCCCATGACGATGAACTTGGGATCATGGAGTTCTTTAACCCCTTTAGTGCTCAACAGCTAATTCTAGCTTCTTACCTGTGAGGCACACACTAGGACTGTGTTCCACGGCTCCCTTGGGGATGGGTGGGGACCATGCTGCCATTTTGGTCAATAAATTATGAGTGGATGTACCAAGTGCCACTTCTGCCTGGGCCGAAGCATTTATACGCACTCTCTCTTCCTCCACTTCAACAGTCTGCAGTGATGAAGAAGTGGCTGCTTTACCGATTCAGGTGGGCAGTGCCAGCAGGGCTGAGTAGAGGCCCCAGCTGATCTGTGATAAAAGAGAAGAAATCCTGCGCTTTTTTTTTTTTCCAATAGTGTAACATAGGCTGTCCCAGCTGATACTCCCTACCCGTCCCACAGGGTCCCCAGGATTTCATCTGAATCACATTCTAGCTTTCTTACCCCCTCTGGCCCAGTTCCCTGCCCATGCTGACCCCAACCCAAACAGCCCCCTCTCACCCACAAGGAGGAAGGAAGGAGGGAAGGAAGAAGCAGGAGAAAAAGAAGTAGGAAGAAGTAGAGAAGGAAGGGAGGGAGGGAGGAGAGGTTGTCACATGAGTAACCTGAAAAACCCAGCTCAACAAGCCCTAGGAAGACAGGGCCTTGAAGACTGTGAAGTCCATGGTAGGGCCATGAGGTCCATGCAGACAGAGCAGACCTTGTTTGGAAAGCAAAGGGGAACTGAGTCAGAGTCTTCTCCATCTTCTATATGGCCAGTTATTTAGGACCCCTGAAGCCCAGAGGACATTTGCCTGCTAAGTCTAAGCCCTCTGGCCCCTGCCCCATTCTTAATGCATGTGCCGGCTGAGGCACCCTGTACAATGTCACACCCATGCTGGGAGAGGGCACACCTCCCACAACATCACACTCAGGCCACCTACCCGATTGCCTTCCACGGCGGGGGCTTGTGCCCTTTGCAACTCACAAAATGTCCCCCTGCTAGTCCCCACTTGAGCCTGCCAATACTGTCAGCATGGCTCCCCATGCCATCCCATCCTATCAACACCCATGTCAGGAGTCACAGTGGGTGCCAGCTGGCTCCAGATGCATCCTGATTCAGCCTCTGATCTCTGGGGTCCTGCTGTGGGGTCCTTGTGCTTCCTTCTTGGGGGACACTTACCACATAAAACTCTATATCTCAGGCCTTTTCTTCTGTCCATTACTCTTCATTAAGCCTAATTAGAATTCCACTGAATAATCATTTTATTCTAATGCACCATGTAATGATTAAGAATAATGGTGATTTCCACTTCTCTTACCCTCTCTCCTTCCACTTCCTTTTTCTCTCTTCTCACAGAAAAGTCACGTTTGCTTTTGAAGGTGCTTTCCTGACTGTCCTCCTTTCCCCAGGGACTGGAAAGACCTTGCTCAGGTAGTGACCATCACAGTTGAAATGCTGGCATCTTTGTCATTGAATCCTCAGTGTCATTCCTATTGGCAGGCTCAAGTGGGGACCATTTTGTGAGTTGCAAATGGCAGGAAATGTTGCTGGGGGGGCAGGACAGAGGCAGACAGCATCCTTTATGTGGCACACGCTTTGAGGGGTTCTCTCCTGAACATGTACTCGTTTTGTTTTCATATCGACTCTGCAGGGCAAGTGATATTATACCTATTACCCCATTTTACAGACAAGCAAATTAAGGTTCTGTTCCTTGAGGTGTGAGATCATATGGAAAAAGCATTTTTGCTGGAAAACCATCGCATACATGTAAAGGATGATCACATGATCAGGGCACTTGGGGCCCCAAGGAGATGCCGGCAGCTTTCAGAGATGAAAGCCCAACTCTCTCCATCTTCCTGGGAGCTGTGTGCACAGTGATCATATTCTCCCGTCCTCCTCTTCTCTCCTCTCCTCTCGTCCTCCCTCCCTCTTCTTTTCTTCCTCCTCACCTAATGTATGGCCCAACGTGGCCACTAGCACAGCCCTGACTTGGGTTTCTCAGCTCTCGTCTCCCGCCAGTAAGCTCGGTTCCATAACTTCACCTCCATTCCAAAATTCCCAAGGAGGAAGCTGCTGCCTCAGTCTGTCCTTTTCAAGTTCGGACACCACGTCACTGTTCACTGGCCCAGGCAGTGGACTGGAGTCAGGAGCCCGTCCTTGGTACACTCAAGGGCTGGTTAGGAAGGGGACTAGGTGATACGAGAAGCAGATCCGTCCCCAGAAACTGTTAGTTACTGGCTATTTGTATTTATTTATTTATTTATTTTTGGGTGCTGGGTATCGAACTCAGGGCCTTGTGCTTGCAAGGCAAGCACTCTAACCACTGAGCCAAATCCCCAGCCCCTTGGCTATTTGTATTTAAACCAAGGCACTTGTTAGCCTTCTGCACTTTCTGTAGTCTTTTCCTAAGCAAAACAGCTGAGAGACAGTACACTCGGACATCAGGAGCCTCGGTAGCCATCACAGACCACGCAGAGCACAGTGATGGACTAAACTCAGCTCTGCTCTGAAGTTGCTTTGGAGAGACTGAGGGGCTGGAGCAGACAGGGTTAGAGGACGAGCCGAGAGAAGATCCCAAGAAGTGAGGCCTATGTAAGGCCCCAAGGCGAAGGCCTCCAGAGCTGATGGGTTCTCCGGCAGCCCAGAAAGCCTGTCCCGTGGGCCTGCCACCACGGTCCACCGAGTGACCTTCTGGCTCTGGGTGGTGGCCATCACAGGAGCGAGGTGGAGAGACAGCTGGAGGGGGAAGGAGAAGCTGGAAGCTCTGTCCTGCCCGGGGAGTCCTGGGCCTGCAGTGCGGCTGGGGAGGCAAGGCCAGGAGAGAGGAGGGAGGAGACCAGGGCTCATCTCAGAACTCACCTTCCACGGCTCTCCCGGACATCGCCGTGCCTGGAAAGCTCTTGCACCCCAGAGCCCGGCCACTGCACAGACCAGCCGGCCCTGCTGGGGAGAAGAAGCAAACCCGCGAGCTCTAGGAGTCTGAAGCTCCTTGTTCTTGAACACGTAGCCTCCTATCTTCAAACTGTCCACCCTGGATGGGCATGGCGGTGCACACCTGTAATCCCAGTGCTTTGGGAGGCTGAGACAGGAGGATTGCAAGTTCACGCTCCACCTGGGCTTCTTAGCAGCACTGCAAGACCCTGTCTCAAAATAAATAAATAAATAAATACAAACATACATATTTAAAAAGGGGCTGCGACTGTAGTTTCATGTGAAGGCCCTGGGTTCAATCTCCACTGCCACAGCAAACAAACAAACAAACAAACAATGTCAACCCGAATCCAGCCTTGGTGTAGACCCTGGAAGGTCCACTGACAATCGGAGCTGCATCTCCTTGATGGAGGGAGAAGAGTGTGGCCTGGAATCAGAAGGATCCCGGAGGGTCTCTTAGCCTCGTGCACCCTCACTTTTCTCATGTGTAAAATGGGAATTGTTATGCTTACTTCAGAAAATGGGCATTTCGTACACAGAGCTGAGCATATAATGGGCGCTTAACTGGAAGTAAACTCAGTTTTATTCCTATGAATATTGGTTACTTAACCTAGATCTTAAACGATACTTTTGCTGGGCATAGATTTAGGTTGATAGCTGTGTTTTTCTGTGTGTCAAAGATAATAACATTGTCTTCTGGTTCCAATTATTACTAAGAGTTTCCATTATTACTACTAATAGTAGATATTATTTCCATTATTACTGAGAGATTCATCACCCAATTACTATTCTTTTGTGGTTGTTTTCTCTCTCTGGCTATTTAAAAAACATCTCCTTCTTTTCGATGCTTTGCAAATTTACTGGGGTATATTATGCAGGAATGTCTTTCAATTTATTATAGTTGGGGATTGATGGACAACCAGTATGTGAAGATTGATGTATTTCCACAAGCATGAGAAGTCTCAAGAGGGACCTCTTTCAGCCCTACCCCTCCGCATTCTCCTGAGCTCATTTGGGATCCGCTCTGCCTTCCAAGCCTCTTTAGCATCCTTTGCTTCTTGTCTATGTCTCTGTCTTTTTAAACTAAATTCTGGTAAAGGTTTGAATCTACCTATCCTACATTTTTTAGCATATTTCTCTCCAACTGTGTCCAATCTTCTATTTAATCCTTCCATCAAAGTTTTAATTTTAATGATAATGTTTCCTATTTCTTTAAGTTTCATTTATGTTATTTACATCTGCTTAAATGGCTTTTCATAATTTCATGTTCCTTGTTCTTATTTAAAAACTTTCATTTCATTTTAGAGATATTCATAATAGGTGGAATAACAGTCCCACCTGCGAGTCTTCCCCTCAGATTGTTACTCCTGATGGTCAACTTGATTGGCCTGAGAAGGTTCTGAGAGATTAGTTAAGCACACTTCTGGGTGCATCTCGGCAGGTCACGGAGGGGTGAGCAGAGGACTATATTTGGTCCATGGCCCCTTCCTCTCTGGGCTCTTCCTCTGTTCTCTGCTTTCCAGAGGCCTCGGGGTGAGCAGCTTTCCTCCACCCTGCTCTTTTGCCATGATGTCTCTGTCCTGGAGTCAGCTGACCCATGAACTGAAGCCTCCAAAACTGTGAGTCAAAATAAAACTCTCCACCTTTAAATTTCAGGTGTTAGGTATTCTGTCCCAACAACAGAAAAATTGGCCAATGCCACTCCCGCCCCAACCTCTGGAGCCTGGAATATATGAAGTTTCATGGCAAAGGAGAATTCAGATTGCAGATAGAATTGAAGTTGCTAATCATCTGATTTTAAAATAGACTATCCTGATTTATAGGGTGGGCCCGTTATTATTTTCATTTAGATAATCAATCACTTTGCTGTTATATAACTTTTTAAAAGTATAAACTTTTAATTTAAGATAACTGTAGATTCACAAGCAGTCATAAGAAATAAGAGTCCTCTTCCACACTACCCAGTTTCTCTCAGTAGTAACATCCTGCAGAACAACAGGACAGTATCGAAACCAGGGTACCGACAAGGACACAGTCAAGGACACAGTCCAGATGCAGGACATTTCATCCCCACAGAGATCTCTCATGTTGGCCTTTTGTAGCCCCCCGCTTTCTTCCCACCTCTACCCCCTCCTTAGCTCCTGGCAGCCACCAATCTGTTCTCCATTACTATGATTTTGTCACTTAAAGAAAATTACAGAATTGGAACAATGTGGTATGTAACCCTTTGAGACTGGCTTTATTCATTCAACGTAATTCTCTGGAGATTCTCCCAGGTTGTTGCCTGAACCAAGATTTCGTGGTTTTTAATTACTGTGTAGTGTGCCATGGTGTGGGTGTAACACTATTTGCTTAACCATTCTCTCTTTGAAGGACATGTAGGTTGTTCACTGTTTTGGGCCATTACGAGTGAATGAACCTACTATAAACATTGATGTACAGGCTTTTGTGCGAATGCCAGTCTTTCTGTCTCTGGGATAAATGCCCAGGAGTGCAATGGCTTGGCCATATGGTAGTTGCATCTTTAGTATTTTAAGATGTTGCCAAACTACTCTCAAAAGTTGCTGCGCTAGTTTACCTTCCCACCAACAACATATAAAGGGTGTAAATTTCTTAGCATCTTGTCCAGCATTTGAGATTGCCACTAACTTTTATCTTAGCCATTTGGATAGCTGTATAATTATATCTCATTATGATTTTAATTCTCATTTCCCTAATATTAATAATGTTGAACATCTTACCTTGTGCATTTTTGCCACTTCTGTATCCTCATTCATGAAAAATGTCTTCATGTGTTTTGTCCACTTACTGTTGAGTTGTTTGTTGTGGTAGTGGTTTTTACCACTGAGTTATGTTTTTTGTTGTTCTTTTTTGTGTGCCAGAGATCGAACTCAGGGCCTTGTGCTTGCTCGGCAAGCACTCTAACCACTGAGCTAAATCCTCAGTCTTTACATTGAGTTTTAAGAATTCTTTATTATGCTGCAGATTCTAGACTCTAATCTTTTATCAGATATGTTTTGTGAATATTTTCTCCCAGGCTGTGCTTGTCTCTTTATCATTTCAAGTGAGTCTTTCACAGAGCACAGTTTTCAATTTGATGAAGTCTAATTAATTAATTTTTCCCTTTATGAATTGGGTTTTTGGTGTCATGTCAGGAATCCTTCCCTTAACTCTAGATGTTGAAGATTTTCTCCTATTTATCTTCTGAAAGTTTTACGGTCTTATAATTTACATTTAAGTCAATGATCCACTTCAAGTTAATTTTTGTATAAAGTTTCAACACAGTTTGAAAGCCTCCTTCTTTTGCCTTCTTTCTCTCTCTTCCTTCATCTCCTTCTTTTATTGTGTATGGATGTTTGATAACTTGAGCACCATTTATTGAAAAAGCCACCTTTTCATCCATTGAATTTCTTTTGCACCTTTGTCAGAAGTAAGTGGGCATGTTTGTAGGGGGGTTATTTCTGGGTTCTTTGTTCTGTTCCATTGATTTATATCTTTCCGTCCTCTGAATGCTCATAGTTTTGAATGCTGAAGAATTGGTTCAAACATTTCTTCAGGGATTGGGGATTTAGCTCAGTGGTAGAGCATTTGCCTAGCAAGTGCAAAGCCCTGAGTTTGATCCTCAGCATCACCCCCCAAATACTTCTTCAAATACTTGGTTGATTTATTCAGTGACACTCTCTGGGCCTGGAGTGTTCTATTTGGGGAGTTTTGAATTAAAAATTAAGTTTCCTCACAAGTTATAGGACTATTCAAATTACTTCATAATTGATGAGTTGTAACTTGTGTTTTTTGAGAATGGGTTCATTTCATGTAAGTTGTCAAATATATGTGTTTACAGTTGTGTCAGTCAGCTTTCCATCTCTGTTAACAAATACCTGAAATAAC
>PVJO010021164.1:0-30571 GCA_004026905.1 Hystrix cristata | reverse complement strand
AGATCTTTTCTGTTGTATGTTCTGTGTTTCACCTCAGTTTCACTGTTTGTCTTGCATAGTGGATTATTATTTATTAGTGTCCTTGTAATTGTAGTTTCCTTTTCTAGGACATCTTTCAAAATATTTTGTAGAGGTGGTTTGGAGGTCATGAATTTCTTCAGTTGTTCTTTGTCATGGAAATATCTTATTTCGTTGTTGAGGCAGCTCATTTCTTGATGTATTTATAATTACATTAGTAACAGTTCTTATCAAAGCATGCTGATAAAAACTGAGTTCTTGAGTAATCAAAACTAACCTCTTGAGAAGAATATTTCAGTGAGGTAATTGATTCTTGGGTTACTTTCTGGAGTAATTTAAATTAATGTGGCTGTGAACCCTTGGGCTGTATGCATAAGAATGATAAATGCAGTGGTCTCATTTAGCACACAGCCCAAGGAAAAATGGAATTATTTCAGCATTCTTAGAGTTCGTATTTAATTCCTTTGATGTTTGAATATATTGATTTATAATCACTTGGTAAGGAAATCAAAGAAACATACAGTTGATTTTAGTTTTATATGAAGTGCTCAGTACAGTGCTTATTCTTAGTAAACTTGTAATGAATGCTGACTTCTATTTCTCCCTTCCCCTTCTTTTGTAAAAATGATATAATTCCATATAAGTTTGCCAGAAATTTCATTCTTATTTTCCATTTGTATTTATTTTGCATGCACATTGTGACCAAAGAATATCTTTAATTTATTTTTAGTTACATTTTGACACCAGTTGTTGTTTTGATGAATAAGAACATTACATATTTGAATATAGAGGTGATACAGTGTTTTAACATAAACTCACATTCTAGACAACTTGCAAGCTGCTTATTAAACAGTGATATTTTGACCCTTAGCATTATGTCATTGATTTTTTTTTTTTTTAACTTGCTAAGGGATACTGGAACTGCTTTCCAAGTATGGGAAGGGATATGACAAAGAAGCCAGGGAGTTTAAGTGATCAAAAGTGTATGAGGAGCATAAAGGTTTGTTGTAAACATAAAATTATAAGTGATAAAGCTATTTGAAGCTAGTTTAAAACTTAAACTGTGAAGGCTTGGGAATTCCTCTGGTCTATAATGGTACAAATTGAGAATCTGAAACAAGAAGGAGTGCCCTCATCCTTTCCCAGCTGTGAGGAATGAGAAGGCTGATGTGAAGGCTCTTCAGATGAACATTGGTGGTCCTGCCTTAGGGTGCGTAGAGGATGAAGGCAGCCCAGCTCTCAAGACTGGTAACTGTTTTTCCCCCCCAAGGGCTGGTTCTTACCAGGGAATCCCCAGATCCTCCTGGAGCCAGCTCTGAGCTGCTTAGGTGCATTAGGGAAAAGTTTTTTCTGCTTGGGAATTGACCGCTTAGGTGATTAATCCATTACCTGAAAGTTAATTTAAATTCATAGATTGAGGTAACATTTAGGTAAGTTCTCTTGTACTTGGTCCCTGAGGTTTGAATTTCTGCTCTGTTTCTCCCCCGTAAAGAATACCTGTGTTAGCATTTTGCAGGCAGAGTTTAGATCAGGGATCTCTAGAAGGCCACATGTCAGGGAAGACAAGAATTTGAGGTTGCCTGTGCTAGCTGCCTCACTGGCATATTGTCTGACCTTGAACAAGTTATTTTATATCTTATTGTTCAGTGTGCTCTGTTAAGAGTTATGCATACCAGTTTATAATGTTGAGACTCTTTAATTTGCAACTACTCATCCTTAAATAACATTGGAAAAGGTAACATGTTACTTTCTGTCATCATGAGGTGACTCTCTTCATTTTTTTTTTTTTTTTTGGTCAGACTCTACTTTAAAATTGTACAGCCATAAAATTGTAATTTTGAAAATTGGCTTTCTAACCAATCATTATTTGGGTAAATAATACAAAATTAACTTGGAACCATAATGCATAAAACTTAAAAGAAGGAAATGCAGAATTGGAAAGGGTAACTATATGTAGACAAGTATATAGACAATTTTGTTATGTATATGTACATTTCATTTTTGAAGTGGAAGATTTTTTAAAAGATTACAGTAATAAACTGCTAACAGTTACAGCTAAAAAATAGTTTAAATGGTTTTGCAAATGATTGTGATTACATGGACTGGTTCTTCATTTTATTTGCTTGGCTTGATTGCCTACAGCTTTAAAATATGGGCCTAATTTTGGTATGCTTCTCAGGCCTTCTTCATTGTACTGAAATGCGTCAGAAGGTAGACTGTTCTCTGTGTGTTTTTACCCTTCAAATTATTGTTGTAATTATGTTGAAGTACAAAAACATGTAGCTCTGTAATGTGAACTTTGTGTTAAATTTAGCATAGGGCAGTTTTATGCTTGGCATACACATAAAAAGCTAGGTTTTTACAGATGACTGACTACAAGTTTTTTAAAAAATTGTGTGTTGTAAAGATCTAGTCATGGAAAACTTTGTAAAATATTTAGATACAGTTCAATTGATATCTTTTGTATTCACATTCCATGTTTTTTATTAATACAGGGTTTTACTTAAAAGCAGGTTTATTGTTTCTTAAAGGTGGACTCTTAACTGAAAATTGGACTAAATTCAAAGGTATTCACTGGTATATGCCGAATCCACCCACTAGAAGATTATTTGGAGGCATTTTTTCACATAAATATTTTTCCATTAACCTTTTAAAAAGTTTTATTTAGTCCTTGTGAAATATGCTGGCTCTTCTAGGTTCATTAGCGATGAACCAAAGAAAAAAATTTGGGGGACAGGTTAGAGTTCTTAATTGACCTTTCAGGATCTTAGTTGATTTACCAAAATTTTTATCACATTTCCGCTCTGTGTATTATTAAGTGCTGTACATACTGAAGCCAGATACTGCATTCATTGTCCCAGAGATAATGGCATTGGATAGACTGTTACCCACAATGCCATAGGCTGTATTTCTCTATTTTATTTATCTATTTATGTTTTTTTTTTTTCTGAAGCAGGGTCTTCTATGTATTTCAGGCTGGCCTCAAACTCCCAGCAATCCTCCTGCGTCAGCGTCCCAAGTACTAGAATTACAGGTGTGCACCACACCACACCCAGGGTATGCTGTATTTAGAACCTCTACTTTTCTTTCTTTTTCCTGAGGTTGTGGAGTTGCACTTTTAAAATAATAGATTAATGTTTTCTATCTTTAATAGTGTTTTGGAAGAATTCCCTAAACCAATTCCTTTTGGGACTCCTGTAGCAGAAACCACTTTGTAATGAGACACTAAAAATAGTTGGAGCCATTTGGATTTAAATATAAAGCTGAGTAGTTTAACTTATCTATTTATTTAGACATAAATACTATGTGAAATGTAAGCGTGTAGCTGACCTGTGATATTATTCAGAAAGATTGGTGGGTTATTTGTGCTGGGCAGCCCAGTATTATCTGTCTGAGACAGGTGATAGAAGTGTTCTTTCTGTTGTAAGCAAAGGAAGAAATATCCAAATATTCTAAAAGTTACTCTCCTTTTAATTTGGTGGTTATGTTGGACCTACCTAGGTAGTGAGAAACTGTAGTTTAAAAAAAAAATCCCTTTAGCAAGGATTCTCTTTCCTTGCCCACTGAATCTAAGAAGGTAGATGTAATGTTAAACTAGGCTGGGCGTGGTGGCCCAGGCGTGGTGGAGCACTCCTGTAATCCCAGCACTCAAGAGGCTGAGGCAGGAGGATTGCTGTGAGTTCAAAGCCTGCCTGAGCTACACAGTGAGTTCAAGGCCAGCCTGAACTACACAGAGAGACTTTGTCTCAAAAAAAAAAAAAACTTGCTAACAGTTGAGTCTATTAAAGACTGATTCATTTAAAGGAAGAAGATTTTGAAAATAGTCTTTAATCATATTAACACAAAAAACATTTTTCCTGATATAATCTCAGGAAAGATTTAATGAATATAAATTTCAGTGATTTAAAAACTTGCTTGACTCATATTTTTACATACACAGAAAGATATCAGATGAGTGATTTTTTTAAAGGAAAATGTATAAGCAATTTAGGGACATATTTATCTATTGTATTATGGAGTGTTTTTAAGGATAAGAGCAAGTCTTAGATACTTTTCTCATTGCTGAGACAAAAATACCCAACACCCAGAGTTAAAGGAGGAAAGGTTTATTTCAACTCATAGTTTGTAGAGGTTTCAGTCTATAATCCTGGCTCCAAGGCAGGGTGGCATGGCCGAGGGGCATTGTAGAGGATAGTCCATGGCAGGCAGAAGCAGCAAGCAAACTACAAGCGACGAGCCATGAACATATCAGCTCTCTTTCTGTCTCTTATATTTTACCCAAGTTACCCACTCACACTCTTAATTTTAGCATCACACTGTGAATCAATCCCAGCATCACCTTCTCGATCCCAGCATCTCACACCCTAGATCCAGCCTCCTCCAAAAAGCCCCACCTGTGACTACATGAAGTGAGATGCATTTAGATACAGACTAAAATTGGCTTCAGAGAATAGCATAGGAAAATAAAAAGAAAAGTGGGCATGCCTATAGTTTCAGCATTCTAAGAGACTAAAGCAGGAGGGTCATAAGAGTTTGAACCCAGCCTGAGTTACTTAGCAGTTTGGGGAGACCCTGCCTCAAAATTAAGAAAAGAAAAAGACAAGTGCCAAATAGAACGCATAGGTTACACATATATAGCAGCATTAATTTAGATATATACAAAGATACTAACCTGTATCTTACAGGTCGGTTTTTTTAAAAAAGGCAAAAACTTTCGTAGAAAAATGACCAAAGTTCTTAAGGAAGCACTGAAAAACAGACAGACAATAACAAATGAAAAATTGCTCAGCAACAGAGACAGTGCAGAATAAAAATAAATGTTATGCAATTTCTGATCATGTCATGGATTTAAAAATAGTAATTTTACCTGTTGGAAAAACAGACCCTTACATTGCTACTGGTAGAATTGTGAATTAGTCTTGCCTTTCTGAGAGAAGTTAGCCTAAGTATATAAAGCTTAGACCCAGTTCTTTCTAAAGCTTAACTAAAAGATGTAGAAAAATAGAATAATTTTCTATTGAATAAAATTACTCGTTTCGTAAGCAGAAAAATTCAAGTATATTTACGGCAGTTGCATATAGAATGTTTAGCCTGAAATGCACAAATGGGATATGAACTGAAGTAATATATATTAGACAGCTAAAAAACAGAATTAGGGATATGGAATCAACCTAGGTATGCATTGACAGATGAATAAATAAACTTGCTATGCATATACAGCATAGAGTATTACTCAAGCCATAAACATGAAATTTTGTCATTTGTAACAACATGGATTTAACTGGAAGGCGTTATGTTGAGTGATACAAATGAGGCACAGAAAGACAAATACAAATGTTCTCATTTATATATATAAGCTAAGAAAGATAAGCTTCAATGTTAAGAGAACCATAGTGCCCTGATCCACTTTACTTTTGTCTCTGAACTTAGTGATGGATACAGTTGCACTACTGAGAAAAATACCGTAATATTTCACATGTGTGAAGTAGGGAATTGATAGTGTTGGTTCCATATTCTGTATTCAGAATTCTAGTTTATAAATCTAATGGTACAGATTTTGAAATTTGTAAGAACAGGTTTTTTTTTTTTAACTTGCTCTAGTTTTGTGAACTTGTGTACTTACAGAATAAAATCAAGAAAGCAGTTTTTTTTTTAAGTTGATTGTAAAGAAACGGGAATAGAGTGGTGGTTGCCAGAACCAAGAAAAGATGTAGGGAGGGGAGAGATGAAGAGAGAGTGACTAACAGGTGTAGTGGGATAGTTGAATAAGAGGACTCACTCCTAATGTTCTGTAGCACAAGAGGATAATTGTGGTTGACAATAATAATTGACTGTTTCAAAATAGTAATAAAGAGGATTTTGAATGTTTCCAACACAAAGAAATGATAGTCTGAGGTGATGGATATGTGATATACCAGTTAGCCCTGATTTGATCATTACACGTCATATACAGGTATTAAAATATCACACGTACCCTATAAATATATGCAATTACTATATGTGAGTTAAAGATAAAAATAGGATTTTTAAAAAAAGATACTGTACTTTTAATTTTGGTACACGTTGCTAGATTACCCTAAATAGACACTTAACAATTTAAATTTCTACCAGCAATATATGTGTTATGGTTTGTGTCTAGATGTCCCCCCAAAGCCTCATGTGGTAAGAGATAGCTGGATCTAGTGTGTGATTACTAAATTGATCCATTGATCGGTTTAGCATGGTTCTGCTGGGATCAAGGATGTGAGACTGAGATTGGGGGTGGGAGTGCAGGCCGCCCTGGGGGCAGGTAGCCTAGATAAAAGATACAGGAAGAAGCTAACTAGCTGCTTGTTTGCATTGCTTATTTGCATACATTCCTTGCAATTTCCTTACTTTACTTTGCGGCCGGTCAGCTGCCGGTCTGCCACGCAGGCCCGCCCTGCCTCGGACCCAGCGGACTATAGACTGAAACCTCTGCAGACTGTGAGCTAATAAACCTTTCTTCCCCTAACTTTGGGTGTCGAGTATTCTGTCCCAACAAGGAGAGAAAAGTAACTAAAACAATATGTATCAGATTCCTATTTTGCTACAGCCTTAGTGTGCTCTCAAGCTTCTGGATTTTTGTGAATCTGTTAGCTGAAATAGGATGTTCAATATACTGTAGTTTTATTTTGCATATCTACTGTTAAGAATGAGACTGAGTGTGTCTTTTGTACATTTATGAGCCATATGTGTATTGTTTGCTTGTGATGGAATTTCCTTTTTTTTTTTTTTTTTGTGCTGAGGTTTGAACTCAGGGCCTTGCACTTGCTAGGCAAGTGCTCTACTACTGAGCTAAATCCCCAACCCTGAAATTTCCTTCTAAATTTGGTTTTTCAATTATATTTAAATGTGTTTAATTTTTTTAATGACCTTTTTAAAGTTTTTTGTTTTATAACATTTGTAATCTTGGCATAATTAATAATGCCTTCCCTAATATGATACTATAAAACTTCTTTTAAATTCTCTTCTTTTTTATTTATTTATTTTGTTTTTTGTTTGTTTGTTTTTGGGTTTTTTTACTTTTTTTTTAAATTCTCTTCTGGAACTTTTATATTAGTTTCATTTTTAATCTTTAAATCTGATCTAGGGATTTATACTGAAGGCATGGATCTAATTTTATTTTCTACTGCTTTGACACTTCATTCTTATCATATACTAAGGTACTATATGAATTTGGCTTTATTCTGGACTTTGTATTCTTTTTGTTCATCTGACTGTTTATTCATGCATCAGATTTTGCCCTTGAATTTTTATTGTATTTTAACATGAGTCAATTGAAAGTTCTTTTTGTTTCAACAATTGCGAATGAAGGTATGCTTGGTCTTTTTGTTGCATTGCATTCTTGCACGTACTACTCAGAATACAAGTAATTGAAAAGATAAAAATTCCCTTTACACCAGAAATAAGAGGTGTGAGAAGTCTAGGCTTCAACTATAGAGCACTAAGAGAAGCAACAGGGAGCTGTGTAATTGATGACTGTTAAGGTTTAGGAAGGCAGTGGGGACAGTGTTCTTAAAATTTTCTTGTGTTATGAATACATCATTGTTTAATTTATTTAAATGTTTATTAACTACTTTACATCCTTTAGGGTATCATTGGTGATTTCTGTTGTTTTATAAAGTTGAAACTGCTTCTTGAAAAGCTAAGCCATCTAGAAAATAACTGTAGGTAACCACCACCACCCCAACCTCAAATAAGAAGAGAGAGCATTTTTTTTTTTTTTGGTGCTGCGGATCGAACTTGGGCCCTTGTGTTGCAAGGCAAGCACTTTAACCAGCGAGCTAAATCCCCAGCCTGAGAGAGCATTTTAAAACATGGAACAAATGTTATTTGGATAAAATTATCAATTTTATATTAAAAAATCATAGGGCACAGTTCCTGACATTGGTGCTTAGTATTTGAGCAAATTAAAGAAATAAGATGTGTTTTCACCCTCAACGCTATATTGATGATCTTCTGAGTAGTTTGTAATATATAACAATTGGCTATTCCCAAATTTGTTTGAAATAGAATCTTAGGAATGTAAATATCATCTAGAACTGTGATTTCCAGCTTGGCGTTGCTGGACTCAGTATAACAATGGGTGACATTATTGGTGTTTCAACAACCTGTAAATAATGTAAATAATGCTTTTATTCTTAGTAGATTGCTTTGCTTTGGATCAGAATTGCATCTGAATTCATATCTCAATATGCTCTGAATCTTAGTTTGGCAGTCTTTGGAAGACGATTTATTGCTACTTAATAAATGCAATCCGTTTGAAAGAGAGATCCTGGAAATATGGTATACAGAATCCTAAGTGTGAAAAGGTTGGAGAATGTCTGGCTTCTCATTTTACAGACAGAAAAATTGAGGCTTGGGTGATTTTGTAATTCATCTGAAGACATTTGGTTAGAAGGTAGTAGGCTTGAAATCATGTCTTCTGGTTCTAAAATCTGTGTATTTGCCACAGGACAACAGTTATTTCTAGATATACAACTTGCTGCTAGTCAAGGAAAAAATATTTTTAAGAAATTCCACTAAAATTTGGTAAGCATGTTTTGAAAGAGTGTTTAGTATATCAGAATCCTCACCCCCCTTTCCCCCACTTAGGGTGTTTTATAACATGGAAAATGTCCAAACTGTTGTTTCCGATATCACATTGATATTTGGATGGATCATATAAAAACACTAAATAGCTGAGAAACTGTGTGAAATGTTTGTTTAAACTATTATTACATCAATAAAACAGACATCTGCATTACTTGATTTTTTTTTTCTTAAGACTTAAAAACCTGTAGTAATAGTCCATTTAAAAAAAACATTAAACAGGCTTTTTTGGGTGATGTTATTGAAGTGTATTCCTTCACTCCAAGCTTTCTGGTTTGTGTTACGGTGATTCATAGACTACTAGAACAAAGAACTTTTCAAGTTCCTCTAGTCTCATTCATTTCACAGATGAAGAAAACTGGGATAAAGAGGCCTTCTGTGCCCTCAACGCAAACCCAGGTAGATAGCTGAGTCTTAGTCTAGTATATGTACTGCTCTATCCATGTTGTCTTTACTTTTTGTCATACTTTGTCCCTGTACTGAATGTCAGACCTTTTTTAATCATTTTAAAATTTTAATTATGTGTATTTTAATTTAGAAAATCATGGGATCTAACCTCAATAAATTTCAGCAAATAGTACAATATAAACTGAAACCCTTACAAACTGTGAGCCAAA
This sequence comes from Hystrix cristata, assembly GCA_004026905.1. Taxonomy (NCBI): domain Eukaryota; kingdom Metazoa; phylum Chordata; class Mammalia; order Rodentia; family Hystricidae; genus Hystrix; species Hystrix cristata. The sequence goes on along the minus strand of PVJO010021164.1, from coordinate 21,323 downwards.
ATAAACTTTTCCTCCTTTAACTTTGAGTATAGGATATTTTGTCTCAGCCATGAGAAAAGTAACTAAGGCAGAATTTGGTACCAGGAGTGGGGTTGTTGCTGTGACTATACTCGATCATGTGGTTCATCACCTCTTGAAACTGGCTGTGGAAAGAATTTGGAAAGGTTTGGAGATGCAGGCTGAAGAAGCAGTCCTAGAATGCCTTAAACTGTATTTGATGGGTGATTCTGGTCAAAGCTCAGAAGACCAGAATGCTGATAGAAATGCTGCTGGTAAAGACCAGGCTCAGGTGGCTTCTGCTGGGGAAAAGGACTGCATTGGCTGTTGGACTCTAGATGATGTGTTATGCCATGGCAGAAAGATGTCTGTGTTTTGCTCATATCCAGAGACTTTGCCTGAGACTGAGATTAAGGGTAGTAGACTTATTAATCTTGCAGGAGAAATTTCAAGGCAGTCTAATGTTCAGGTGGTGGCATAGCTATTGTAATGCTGCTGTGCAGAGGACATATTCTTGAGCGTATAGATGATCACCTGGGATCACAGTGGAACTAGTGGGACTCTTTTACTTGTCTCTTCCTGTTCTTTGTTACTTTTTGTGCTTCTGTTAGTGTCATGTGTTACCTGATAAGCTCCATTAATTGCTGATTGTTGTGTTGTTTTTGTGAGACCTAAATTATTCTTAGTTGATCTGATTAAATCTGGGTCTCTGCCAGAGAGTCTTTGAGGTCAATCTTTGAGGTTTGTTCTGACACCAAAAGCAGTCTTCTTAGTTCTCTCTCTGGTTCATTCAGACTGCTTTATGGTATAGCTCACTGCTATACCATATGCATATGAACTGCTTACTACCAAGGTCTCCATTGTTTTCAGCAGTGCTGTTAGGCTTGAACTTTCCAACATTCCACATCAAATAAAATCATTTTCTTTTTGGAGCTTTCTTATGGACTGTGTCTCCCCATGAGCAAAGTTTCTGAGTCACCGCCCCAGAGTGGAAAATTGAAACTAATGTCCACTTATCTTGGGCTGAATCCCTACTTTGAGATCAGGATGCTAGGTGAAAGCTTTTCTTTCCCTTGGCTTTTCTTTTCTGACATGGGACCTCCCTCCTATGAAGAAGCTGGGGAAGGGATATCAGGGCTTGGTTATTCTCAGGCTGCTGCACGTGTGTAAAGCCTTTACTATATGAGCAGCACAATAGCTGCATGGAGGAAGGATCTTCCATCTTCTTGGCTGCATGCAGCAGGAACTTAGCTTCAGAAATACCAACCAGGGAAACTTACTTGACCTTCCAGAATTGTCCAGTTTTTATTAGGACTTCATTATGTTGACATGATTGACTGAATCACTGGCCACAAAAATTGATGTCAGTCTCAACCCCTTGAAGATCAGGATGACATCATGTAACTAAAAGCCCCAAACCCTCTGATTGTATGTATGGCTTCTCTGACATGGACAGTCCCCATCCTAAGTAATCTCACTAATATATATTATCTAGGGGCCCACTATAAGTCAACCGATTAGTATAAACTCTTGTATAGCCCATGAAGCCCCACTAGGAATAACAAAGATATGCCTGTCACTTAGGAAATACCAAGGATTTAGAAACTTCCTCCCAGGAACTGGGGACATTGGCTAACCAAATTCTTTATTACATAGGCAGATATTTTCTCATTTGCTGAATTACTTTAGGACAATTTCTAGAGACTCTAAAATTTTAATTTTTGCTAGTTATGGTTGGGGAGGAGGTCCATGGATCTTATCTTTTCTTTTCATTAATGGTTGCATGATATATCTATTTTACCCACCTTTTTATTTTGAGCTTGCATATATCATTGTATTTGACACAACTTTCTTATAGAAAGCATATAATTGGGTCAGTTTAAATCCACACTGCCCAATCTACTTGTAATTGGTAATATTTAGATCACTTACATCTAGTGTAATTATTGATAAGGCCATTTTCTGTTTTTAAGTATCCCATTTTCTGTTCATTCTGTTTATTTTCTTTTTTCTGTCTTCCCATGGATTGTGTGACCACTACCTAAAATTCCATTTAGATGATCTAGAATGTTTTTGAATGTGTCTTCTTATGAAGCCTTTTGAATAGTTGCTTTAGGTATTGTATTACATAAGTTTCCTCCTATCCTCAGGAGATAACATTCCAAGAAAAACAAAGATGTAGGCATGGGTGTGTGTGTGCGCGCGTGCGTGCGTGCGTGTGTGTGTGTGTGTGTGTGTGTGTTTTCCAATATTCCCTGCAACCTTGCCTCATAGTACTAGAGTTAATCAATTTTTCCATATTTTATTCCTTGGTGCTTCCTTTGGGTCGCTACTGTTTGGGGCCATTATTAGCCAAAATAAGGGTTATTTGAACACAAGTGATACTATCTAGTTACCAAGTGATTACTGACTAGGTGGGTAACATATATGGTATGGGTATGCTGGACAAAGAGATGATTTATGAGTGGGACAGAGCAGATGGCTGAAGATTTCAGTACACTACTCAGAGCAGCATGCAACTCAAAACTTATTATTTATTTCTGGAATTTTTGTTTTAGTATTTTGGGACCACTCTTGATCACCTGTGGAACACAAAATCTTGGAAAGGGGAAGGACTATATTCAGGTGTGTATGTGTGTGTGTGGTTGAGGGGATCTGTGTATTTATTATAATGTATCCACTTAGTGATGTTGCTTTACGGTGTGATTGAAGTACAGAAACTGCATCTCCTTTGTTTGTGCTTTTCTCTCTCACTTACAACTCTCTTTAAGTATTTTCCCTGCAGGCATTTAGAACTGTATCAGACAGTAGTGTAATTATTGCTTTATTTGGAAAGCATCATTCGGAACAAACTCAAGAAGAGAAAGAAATGCCATCATACTTAGCTATATTTTTTACTTAGCATGTTTTTCTTCCTCTTGATATTCTATGTATCCTCCTTTTTTTCATCTTCTTTCTGCTTAAATGACTTGGTTTAGCCATTCTCGTGTGTCTGCTGGAAATTTTCTTAGTTTTGCTTCATCAGAGAATGTCTTGATTTCACCTTCCTGGAGGTTGAATTGTAGGTTGAAAGTCTTTGTGTTTTGTTTTGTTTTTTGGGTGCTGGGGATTGAACTCAGGGCCTGTCGCTTGCTAGATGAGTGCTCTACCACTTGAGCTAAATCCCCAACCCCTGTGTTCTGTTTTTTAAAGCATTTAATAAACAGTGTTTTGTTTTGTTTTGGTCTTTATGGTGTGTGATTAGAAATCTGTCCTTTGAATTGTCTTTCCCCTCCAGTTAGGTTTTTAGTTTTCTCTACTTTTAAGATTTTGTTTTGTTTTGTTTTGCTTTTAGTTTTCAGAAGTTTAATTTTGATGTGTGCTGGCATAGATTTCTTCGTATTTATCCTGCTTGGGGTTTACTCAGCATATTGGCTGTGGAGGTTTATGTCTCTTGTGAGTTTGGGAAATTTTCAGCCATGATTTCTTTGAGTACTTTTTCAACCCCAACCTCTTTCTTCTGTCCAATAGTATGAATGTTAGATCTTTTTTTATAATTCCCAACTGATCCTTGAGGCTCTTGTTACTTTTTTTCCAGTCATTTTTCTCTCTCTTTTTCTAACTGAGAAATTTCTGTCGTTCTAACTTCTAGTTCATGGATTCTTTCCTTCATTCTGCTACCGAATCTTTGCATTTCACTCTTCATATTGGTTATGTATTTTAGTTCTAAATTTTTTATTTTGTTCTTTTTGTCATCTATATATATATATATATTTGTCAGACCTTTTATTTACTGCCACTTCCTATATTACAGTGTTTTTAGCATGTTCATAGTTGCTCATTGAAACATTTTCATCATGACTGTTTTAAAAAAATTTTTTTAGACCATTGTAACACCTGTGTCATCTCACTGTTGGCATCTTCTGATTTCTTCTTTCATGCAAGTTATCTTCATGGTTGTTGATATGACTACTGATTTGAAACCTAGTTATTATAGTCATATTGTATTATGAGACCTTACCTTATTTAAAACCTTCTGTTTCTACTTTGGGGAGTGTGTGTGTGTGTGTGTGTGTGTGTGTGTGTGTATGTGTGCGCGCGCGTGTGCGTGTGCGAGAGAGAGAGACAGACAGAGAAAGAGACACAGAGAGAGGGACACACAGAGACAACGTTCTGGCACATGAAATGAAGGATGCTGTCTGTTACTCCAATTGGATGTACAAGTCTAGGTTCTACTCTGCTTCCATTGACACCTAAGTTGGGAGGCTCCTTATTACCACTAGGTGGAGTGGAGATTCTGGCCCCCACCGACATGGTCTACACTGACATGACAGTGGGGTGCCCTTGTTCCTACTAGTCTTGACTTCCCTCTATTCCCCTCTGACACAAGAGAGGGGCAGGGGAAACTAGTTACTACCCAGGTATAGGTAGAAACCCAGGCTCCCTGTCTGGTCTCCACTGACGTGGGATGAAGTGAAAGTACTAGCTCCTTATGCAGTTTTATCTGACACTATCACATCAGAAAAGTTGGGGCCTCAGTACAGCTTTCTGAGGATGGAAGTCCCTACTCTGCTTTTGGTAACATGAGTAAGTGGGGGGCAGCAGTTAATGAAAGAAAGTGTTATCAGGTTAGATTCTTTTATTCTAAATCTGTGTGTAAATTGTTGTTATGCTAACCTAATAGTTGAAGCTACTTCCTCACCACAAATAAAACTATGAAAATGACCAAGCACATTATTATAACATCTCTTTGAAGAGGTGGTTTCACATGAGAAGCTTTTTGTTGAAAAGTAACTTTCACCTGGGTCCCATCTCTATCTTTTTTAGTAGTACTGTATACAAGGGAAGACTGGTTCATTGAGCCTGGAAAATAATGTCTGAAAAGAAGAGATAGGAAATACCTCATTTTAAGTGTAATGTTTCAACAATTTTTGTTTACATTGTTATTAGATTATTGCAAGTAAACAGATACATAAAACTTCTTGAGTGTGTGGATAGAACAAAAATTCTCTTTTTTGTTGTTTACTGATTGAAGGTAATTGCATGTGCTCACCCTATAGCCAGGTGCCTGTGTGTTAATCCCGACAGTTACCTCTTTCTGGCTGTGACCTTTCTCTGCCTTAGGGATATGATCATGACCGCTACTTCATAGGGTCATTTTGAGGATTGCTAAGCAACATATGTAAATCATTTGAAACAAGCCAGAGATCTAGTAAGCCCTATATGAGTTTTAGCTATAATATTGCTGTCATTACTGTTTTGTGAGCTCCTTGACGGTACTGACTAAAGAGATGCTCAGGATCCCAGCAGAGAAATGCCATGGTGCAGTGTTTAGTTAATCCCACGTGTTTTTCCTGCTTAGAGGGCAGATCATTCATGTCATATGGTAGATTTATACAATCTATTTTTTAATCTTCTTACAGTTACTAAGGAAACAGTTACTAATGGAATTTTTCTGTAAAGAAAAATGAGCAATGAGAATGAGCTTTGTTACAAGCTACATTTTCACTCCATTTAAATATACTCTTAATTGAGCATGGCTCTTTATTTTTGTCAAGCTGCTCTCTAACTTAATATTCACTGCAATAGGTATGTCTTTCGTGGTAGAAATATTCATTGGTCTGTCTCTTATTGAAACATGTTGAGCCTCGAAAGTAGTTACACTTCTTAGAGATGTCTTAACTCCCTAACTACCTGCACCATACTTAGTGTGAGTCATATACAAAGTGTACTGCCCTTGTTATAAAGTCAAACTATTTCAGACAACTTTTTCCTTATCTTTAGCCTATAATTGTGTCTTCTATTTGAAAACTGCTTCTAGTTATAGAAATATGCTGAGCATATCATAAGTGTTTTTTGAGTGGTGGTAGTGGTGGTGGTGGTGGTAGTGGTAGTTGTCTGCTCCTTTATATTTCTGATGTAAACTTTAGACTGTCTCCCCAGAAACACATCAGTGTGTATCACCAGAAGTCTCCTCCAGAGACCTCCAAAGGCCCCGCCTTCAAAACCCCTGTGCCAGAGCTTTTCTTTAATTAACATCATTCATATTGTGCTTCATAATTTTTGTTAAGGAAAATTTCTGGCAGAAGCATAAATCACTGCTTAAATTCAGATAAAGATCAAGGGTGAATTTATTTATCAATCCAGATTCCTATCCTTTGTTATTATATACTTCTCATTTTTATATTTAAAGGAGAAATAACATTTCAGCCCTGGTTTGAAAATTCCCTTCCTCTGGCTAAGCTTGTGTACACTTGTATAGTAGAACAAACTTTCTAAAGATACTTCCCAGTGCATTACAAATTAATTTTTTTTCTAAAACACTTTTATTGCTTTTATTGTTACTGGTTTTAGTTTTTAAAGGAAAATTTATAATTTATCAATTTTTTACACTGTACTTGCCCATGTTGCACAAGAGTTGTGCCTTTGAGATGTGCTGGCTGATGTATTGTGGCATCCTGCCAAATCTCTGCCTTTCATAGGTCAGGACTGGACTGAGCCCTTTAGTACTACTAAAGACGTCAATATCTCACTGAAAAGTTCTTTGTTAGTAAATTTTATTCATAAGCATCCACCAAATTAATAATTTCACATATGTTATAAAGTTAAACAGAAAAACAAGACTAATAAAATGAACACATTAATAGAATCAGTGCTTACATTTAACTCTAAGGGCAAGAACAAGGTTAATTTTCATAACACATGTTGTACTTTTTGAACACATTAAAATACATCATTTTATTCATTTGTTCTCTTGACTCCTTGTTTAATATTGGTGTTTCTTTCTGTCTTTACCTTCTAAGGTGATTGTGAAACTGATCTTAAAAAGAAACTTAGGGGTTGGGAATTTAGCTCAGTGGTGGAGCACTTGCCTAGCAAGTGCAGGTCCTGAGTTTGATCCCCAGCACCCACCCTCAAAAAAAAAAACAAGACAAAAAAAGAAGCTTCTAAAAAAGTTCCTGTTTGATATTTTTCATTGTATTGGTCTTAGCCAATGCTTTCTTTTTTAAATTTTAACTTTCATGAGAATTTTCCTAAAATTTTGCATTATTGATTTTTTTACTCCATAAATAGTATGTATGTGGTTTAAAAACTAAGCAGAACTAGGGATCCAGGGGCCTCATCTAGAAGACAATTTTAGCAGTGAGGTATGTAGAAAAGAAGTGGGAGATGACATCAGATATTACCTGTACATTGGATACTGACAACAGAAATAGCAGGAAAGGGAGAGTCTGTAGCTCACATCAGCCTAGTAGCTGAAGATTGTGCCCAAGATGGATTCTGTTTCTGACCTCTAGAAGTGTGGCCATGGTGGTTCAGTGGGCTCCTTCTTGGGTCACCTAGTACTGGGCCTCCAGCTCTTCTGACAAAGATTAGGGTCCCTGCTGTGAGGTCCACAGTGCCATCAGAAATGCCCTTGTTTTCAGGAAGCTAAAAAGTCCAGTAACTAAAGCCTGGGGAATCTGGGCAAACTTTTAAACCTTAGGTGTTTGGAGTTGGCTGGACATTACATTTAGTTCCCTATCTGTTATTTTAGGAGGCCATTTAATGTAATGGTTAAGTATTCAGATTCTAGAAATAGACTGCCTTAGACTTCTAAGATTGCTATTTATATCACCTCGGATGAGTTGCTTTATCTCTCTTCTTCAGGGTTTTTTCTCTTCTAATATAGGGAAATAACAATGCCCATTTCATAGGGTGGTTGTGGGAATTAAGTGAGAGAATGCAAATAACGTGCTAGAACAGTGCTGATGTTGCATCTGCAGTGTAGCTATGTACAGTGGTTACTGTCTGATGGTACCAAGGGAGGAATATCAAAGGCAAAATCTGAAATAAAAGATAGATGGTGGGACAATGGGATTAGCACTTTTTCAGATAAATGGTAAATATAATGGATGTGACAAGATACAGCAGGAGAATGCAATATTTAGTTACAGTCCATGAACAAAACTAAGGTCGGAGAAGGCATGGACCTAAGGTGGATGCACAAGAAAAAGCTTATCCCAGTGACCAAATAAAAGTAAATTAAGATAACAATGAATTATTGTAGCGTGGGAGTGGTTATGTAGAATAACTGAGATGTGTTTTGGCAGAGGTGGAAAAACCAGTGTAGTGATGCTTTCCTGATAGATAAATTGGTATGGTTTTTTGGGAGACTAAGTGGCAAAATAAATTAAAGGTCCTTAAATATTCTTATCCTAAATTATTCTTTGATTCTACTTTTTGGTCCTTACACTCTTGAAAAGCAATTTAAACTTACAGCAGAAAAATCCAAAATGGATCATGACTGATCTATACACTGTTACTGATATACAAGTTGAAAATCATTCAGAAGACCTCGTGAGTCCACGTGTATTTTCTGTTTCTATGACTGTTCTGTTAGTTAAGCTTTGTAAAAGGAATTCTTTTTATTCGTAAAGAAAAGTTGACTTAGGTTTTGTTGTATAATATGGGAACCTGAACTCTCTATGAGTTCTTATACTGTGGTGTAAAGCCTTATGCCCTTTTGCAGTTTGTCACTCCTGCCAGTCCCATTCAAAGGCAATCACTTACCTGTTTTCTATCACTGTTATTAAGTAGAGAGTTGTTTTAAATTATAATATCCAATACCAAAATGGGTATATAGGGCACTTTTTCATATATTTTTGGGAGTGTGAATTTGGTACAACCTATTTGGAGGACATTTGTCCCTCCCTTTCTCTCTTCCCTCCCTTCCTCTCTCCCCCTTCCCCTTCTTTCCTTCCCTCTACCTGAGGATGGAACCCAGCACCTCATACATTTCTAGGCAAGCAAGTCCACTTACATTTCTAGCTTTCTGAAATTGCTTAAAGAAACAGCTTATATAATAAATAATTATGTTCTTAAAATTAGTAGAAAGTATGCTTTGTGAACAACATGGTTTGTATGATGTTCCTGTGTTTTAAGTTGCTTTCAATTTTTACAACTAAAAAGTGCATAAATAAAAATGGACTAAAATCATATTTAAAGCAAAAAATTAAACATAATTTCCTCCGGTTGGTGAGATTCATCTGCAGTTTTTAAAATTCACATGTTTCTTTTAAAATTTTATTGAAATTTTTTTCTAATTTTAAACTAACTCTTGATAATGTACAGAATTTGAAAACTAATACAAAGGTATAAAAATAATCTATAAAATAAGAATGATATACTACTTTCAACTATTTAATTAAACTTTTTGAAAACACAAAACTTTTTGGTGCTTTAATATCATCAGGAAGGATAAAGTCACCTAGGACTTGGTCTCTGCTGTCTCTGCTTTCACCTTTTGCAGTTCCCAACTCCCTCTTTAGGCTCTAGTGATAAGGAACTGCCTGAAGTTTCTTGGAACACAGATTCTTCAGTCCCTTCCTTTCCCAGTGCTGTCCATCTGCCTATAGTTCTCTTCCTCCTTCACCTCCTTGAAATTTACTGTCAGTGTCATCTACAGCAAGCCTTTCCTGAGCTCCCTCCTGGTAACATTTTTCCTTTTCACTCTCACTGCTCTCCAGGCCTGTGTCTAGTGAGGCATCTACTACGTTGTTTTATTTCTTTTCATTTTCCCTTCCCAGTAGTCTCACCATGACTTGAAGTGAGGAGAGTGTTGATTAGCACAGTGTCTAGAAGATAGCAGTAAGAACTGAACTATCTTATAAGAAAGACAGAGAAAGGGACAGGGATGCACACGTGTGTGTGTGTCTGTGTGTCTGTCTGTGTGTGTGTGAGATTGAGCAATAGAAATGAAGGTGTGTCGGGATCTGTGTAGAGTATGGAAAAAAGTGTGAATATATCTGTATGACTGGATACTATCTGATAAGGGATCTTCATGAGGAATTAGTAGATGAGGGTGGAGAGATAAACAGGAGATAGATTATTAAGGGCTTCCTGTGTCATCCTAAGGAGTTTAGATTCTGCAGTATCAGTGATGGGGAACCAGTGAAAGACTTTTAAGTAAGAGAATAGTCCAGCCTTGACAAGGTGGTGGAATATGAAACTCTGGTTCCTCTTTATCCCCAGGATCACATCCACTTGGCATTTCATGAGCATATTCTGTATGTGAAAAATCCAGAAACTAGTTAAGAGGCCCCTGCACCCTAGGTGAGCGTGAAACCAGCCATATCAAAGCTGGTAGAGCAATTTGGTATGTTCTTATGCCATAATCCCAGCTTCTTGGCACAGTGCCATACAGCCAAGACACCTTCCCCCCAAACTCCCAGCTTCTGCATGAGAAGGGAAAGAGGTGTATCATGCATTCAATAACCTCACTTTTCCAAAGGCTACCCAGAGGATTGGCTTCTGTTTAGCCTATCTCAGAGGTTAGGTGGGGCATGACATACTCTAGCCATCTAGGACCAGAGAGAAAGGAGATGGATTGCAGTCACCATGCCCACTCCCCTTCCAGTGTAGAGCTAACAGTTGAAAAACTACAGCACCCAGCTTCTTCCCTGGGGAGACGGAGTGCAATGTGAGTCCAGTGACTTCATATCTGGGATGCATCTGAAGAACTGGCTTCAGTCCCACTTGTCTCAGAATGCTGACACAATTAGCATGCTGTGGATACCTGGGAACCAAGAACAAAGGAAGCAAGTTAGACCTACCCAAAAGTTTGAGGGGTACTAGGAATCCCTGGCCAGCCAAATTGGTGAGAGTATTTCCTAGTATGAGGTCAGTCCATGAAGACTGGAAGAGAATAACTGTTTTGTCTGATCTACAGACGCCAACAAAGAAATTCAAGGAAAATGAAGAAACAGAAAAATTTTCCATACAACAAAATGAGCTCTGAATCGCTAGAAACTGACCCTAATGAAGTGGAGATACATGACTTTTACCTGACAGAGAAATCAAACTAACCATTTTAACAGTAGTTACTAGAATCAGAACAATAATTCATGAATCAACTGAGAATCCAAAAAAAGAGAATTTCAAACCTTTGTAAAAATACCAAACAAAAATCAGAAATGGAAATCATGGAGGTGAATACAATAACCAAGCTGAAAAATTTGTTAGAAAATGCAACAGCATACAAGATCAAGCAAAAGAAAGGGCATTGGAAATTAGGCAGAGAATGGGTTAGCTGCTAGTAAACTTTTTGGGAAATGCTTGAACATAAAATAAGCTGGGATATAAAATACATGGGAAATTCTAGTAAAACCAAGTTGGATATTCTTCTGTTCTTCTGGGCTTCTTAAATTATTTACTATGTTAATGTACAAATTTAATTTCCTCAAAGGGGTGTATGTGAGAGAGAGAGAGAAGGAGAGGGAGAATTTGCATTATTTTCCAAATCTATTTATCACAGAACCCATTAACTTGGGGACTATGATACAGAACCTTGGGGAGACTAGTACTGGTGAAACCTTTTAGTGACTGTTCCAGCAGCCAGTGGTGCAGAATGTGGGGTGATGGAATCAGGCAGTGAATTAACGGCAGGGGGATGCGGGTAAGAACAAGGGAATTCAGTTGTGTGTCTCAGAGCACATTCTCCACAAGGGATGACTTACCAGTAATTTTCAAAGATAGTATGATTTGAGAGCTGTTAATATCTGATCTAAAGACATTAAAATAAGCAATGTAAGGTGTGATTAGAAACTTTTCTGAAACGAATGATAGTCAAAGCAAAGTGCTTCTCTGATTGGTTTAAAACTCCACCAACTGATGGCAGAGCCCCAGCCTCACTCCTTTCAGAACTGTGGACTGGCTTGAATAAATGCTCTAGACAATGAAGGGCAAATTGCAGGATGTTTGATTAGACGTGATAACTGTTTGTTTACGGATGAATCAGAGATGGTTGCTAGGAGTATAGGTTGGTTAATCAGCAAATAGATAGTGGTGTCATAATGAGCTCAGTAAGAGAGGGACAGTGTTAATTTGGGGAAGAAGGTGTCCTGATCCTTTCTGTATATTTTTGAAGTAGAGTTGCCTCCGGGATGTCTGTTTGGAGAAATGAGGATCAGTGGTCCATTGGATATGTAGGTTTGTGTGCCTGAAGTTGTTTGGATGATGCTGTCCTTGTTTTTACCTTCTGTACCTCAATTGCTACATACCTTAGGGCATGTTTCCTCTCTTTTTTGTGAGATATAAAATACTGAATCGCAAGATGAAGATGCTGCGATTCAGTATTTTATACTGATGCCGGTTTTATTCATGGTAGTTTCACAAAACAATTTTCCTTGTCCCTTCACAGCATTCTACCACACACAAGCTTCATAGAAACCACTTTTGTGGATTTTTAGAACTTCTCATTTTAGAAATATTGAAACATACATTATTTACTTCTAAATGGAAGCTGCAGTTGCCTCTACAGATAAGATGACACTCGATTAGCAAGTTTCTTAGTTACTGTACTAAGGGGAACCTTTGAGTTAATAATACTGTACCATGCTTCTGTTCCAGTTACTTAAAGTGTATTAACAATGTTCCTTCATTTTATTTATAGCTCCAAAAGGAATTCTTCATCTGTCTCCTGATGTTTATCAAGAGATGGAAGCCAGCCGCCACAAAGTAATCTCTGGCACTACTCTAGGCTATTTGTCACCCAAAGATATGAACCAACCTTCAAGCTCTTTCTTCAGTATATCGCCCACATCGAATAGTTCAGCCACAATTGCCAGAGAAATCCTTATGAATGGAACATCTCCTACAGCTGAAGCCATAGGTTTAAAAGGAAGTTCTCCTACTCCCCCTTGTTCTCCAGTACAACCTTCAAAACAACTGGAATATTTAGCAAGGATTCAAGGCTTTCAGGTATGAATTAAAAGCAAAAACAAAAAGCATTAGCCCCAAATCCTTCATTATCCATCAGAAAGCTCATCCTTTCCTGCTAGTGTGGCCTGTATGCCACTTACATTGTAAATTATTTAGGAACACAGAGGACAAAAAAAAGAGAGCAGGAGAGCCATATACACATGCTTCATTTTATTTTCTGTCTGATAATTCTTTTGCTGCCTGGCTGTCCTCATTCATTTTCATTCTCATTCTCTCTCTCTCTCTCTCTCTCTCTCTCTCTCTCTCTCTCTCTTATTTTCCCTCTCCCCCTCCCTCCCTTCCTCTCTCTCTTTCTTCTGTCTTCCAGTTGATCTTAATTGGGTGCATCTGTTTCCTCACTCTGTCTTCCACAAACAAAAATTGTACCTATTAGTATTTCACACTCATTTCTCCCTCTTTTTACATTAAAGTTGAGTTTTTCTAAAGATTTTACTTTCATAGCAGTTCTGAATTTGGTGTTCCGTTGCTAGTAATGATTCGGGTACACCATTAAGGTGCAACATAAGTTAATTAAATATGGTGTTTGAACAGTATGAAATGCTTTTTGGTTATTTGAGGGATATTAATATGTATTCGTTTTATTGGATCTTGTTTTGAACCATCCTGATTCGGTGGTACAAATAACTCTGTTTCATGAGGTATTCTATAGCCATCTTACAGTTTAACCTCTGTATGTGAATTTGGGGATGAAACCCTTTCCCCTTCATTTATTCTTTGTTCCCTTTTTGGGGAAAAAACACAATCCATCACTCCTTTGTGGGTATTTCAGAACTTTTACAAGAATTGTTATCCTGATTTCTTAGTTGCCTTGAAAACCATGTATTGAACTGTAATTACCAACCTGACCGAATGAACTGAGCTTGCTTGTGTGTAGAAAGATACTGCTCCCTGCTCCTTACCATTTCCAGCCTCTTTTCCATCTTAGTCTCGTTCCTTAAGACCAAAAACTGTAAATTCCTTTAGAAATGCTCTAGAAGACCTGTATTGTGTAGAATGATCATGTATTTATAAACATTTTACAAGTTTAGATTATAAAATGAGAAAGATCATGTTTTGGGGGGGTATTTGCATGTTTGGTTTTGTTTTTTTTTTTCCTCCACTGAACCTTTCTGATTCTTTCAAATCTATTGCCAGGTAGTTATTAGTGTTTTTAATTGGACTATTAATATGAAAGAAGCTGTTACCAATTACTGGCTGTCAACTGAAATTTTAAGTGCTTAACTTCAAGTTATAATTTTAGAATTTGTTTTTGTTGTTTACCGTAAGAATCACAATAAATCACTGTTTTAACAAAGATGTTGATTTATAGTTGAAATAAACTAAATAATATTTAGTTTTACCTGTAATCTGTATAGGATGCATTAGAAATAAACTATGATGAAAAGAAAATCCCTGCTTATTTGCAAATCTAATTGTTCAGAAATATCAGGCGAATACTGCATTTTTATAGAATCAAAGCATAAATCATATTCAACCTCTGAATTGATTTTTGCTTGGATATATTACAATAGATGTAATTTTGCTGCCAGAAAAACTTAATTTTTTAAGTTCATTTTTATTTGTTCTTGGCAATGAATGACAAAAACATAATTTTAATATATCTTCACTTTAACCAGAATGTTATTTGCTTCCCGCATTATTGGGCTGATCATCTAGACCTCTTTTAAAAGCATATACTGAGATAATACAATTTTATGTGTGGACAAGTTAAACATTTCCAGATCTGTGTACTGTGATATTCATATATTGATGAATATAAACGGATGGTTTTAAAACATTACTGTAGTTCTTTGGTTGAATGATCTGGCACTGATGTGAAATACTGTGTTGCTGATGGATCACAACCCACAGCTAGGAAGTGCAAAGAATCTCTGTGGGAAGTGGTTTAGTATGTTTCACATGCACACTCATCTTCATTATATCACAGTAGAAGGCTCTTCATGGCTAAGAGTTTTAAAGCGTGTTTCTTTCTAGGTAACTTTCTCAGGTATATGTACCTGGTAGAAAAACACATAGATTGTTTCTATTTCTTACATGTCTTAATCGGACTGTAGTTTAGAAATTACAGGATCATCTTGTTAAGATTATATCCTATTGAGTTACTTTTATTTCTGCAATTTAAAAATGCTAAATTCTTTTTCTTTGTTTTTAGGTTAGTACCTTTTAATTTTATTGCACACTAAACAGGTATTTTTGCTTATTGAATATTGTGTAAACCCTTCTTTGGCCTTCGTTCATGCACTGCAATTTGATTTAAGCCTAACCAAGCTATTGTATGCGACAGCTATATTGTATTAACAAGTAAAAATATGTACGTTGGAAACAAACTTGTTTTAACTTTTAATTTTTATTAAAATCCTTAATTGAAAATTTTAAATTACAGAAGGCCAATTTGCACACCAGAATATAGGCATTAAAGTCACATCTTTTTGCTTAAATCTACAAGATAAGTAAAAATATTATGTAAAGTTGTATTAGCAAAGTTGATTTGATAGAACAGAAAGTGACTGGACACTTGCACATTCTCATTCTTTTATCCTTGCTTGGATTCACCTAAAGATTTTAATCATTTTAGAAGCACATCTTTTGAATCCCTGTCATATGTGTTCCTTTGAAGATTTATTGAGTATATTTTAATTATCTTTTCATAAAACCTGGGTGTCATTAATGATTTATTATTTTTAGAAGAGTTTATTGTCAGTAATTCTGTGATCCTCAGATATTGCCTTGCACACCAGTCTACTTCTGTAACTCTACACACTTCAAAAACTCATTTGAAATTACGGTCATACCATAGTGTTTCAAGGTTCTATATTTTATACTTTGATACTCATTAATTATAATGCCAGTGTTTTAAGTCATTCAGCTTTTTAAAGAAAATTATGACAAAGGTATTCTTGAAATGCTGTGCATGTGAGTGGAAGTAGAAGATTTTATTTTATATTATACTTTACCTTATTCCAAGTTTTTATATCTTTATACTTTGCCATACCAATCATACTAGAAGTCATAGAAATATAAGCAGTTTCTTTGTTTAAGTGAGTCATTAGAAAAACTATTTAATTGGAAATGAAAATGAATTCTCTTTTCTAGATGTATTTAATTTTTACTTTGCTATTTTGTATCTTTCTTGTGATCATCATCCACTGAGGTCATTTGTAAAACCTTTGGAATAAAATATGACAAACAAGGATTTTTTTTCACACAAATAATGTAAAGAAGCACTTAGTTAAGCCATATTAATTTTCCAGAATAAAAAAGTTTTTTAGAAGGGCTTTTGTTTTGTTTTGTTTCATGAAACAGGGTCTTGCTGTGTACTTCTGGCTGGCCTTGAACTCACAGCAATCCTCCTGCTTCAGTCTCCCAAGTTCATCTTCTAGTTAGGGGTGCCATTTCTAGCAAGATGAGAATGTCTACTTAAATTTAAAACTTTCTTTTCAAATATAATTCACACAATGCATTTCAACTGATAGATCTCCTTTTGTGAAGTTTAATATGATTACAGAAAGTTTCTTTTGTAATTACAGACTTCTTTTACATATTCATTCTTAACAGCTTGACCTTAGTGTAGATTACATTGAGATAGGGGTTCAGGGTAGGAGTTGCATGTGACTGCGCGCCCTGAAAATCTGGCAGTCAACCTTCTTCCTTTCTCCTCTCTTTATCTTCCATGTTCTTTATAAAAACATATTTTGATGAGTAATGGTGATACAGATAAGAAATAGGCCTTGAGTAAAACCATTCACTATTACTGTATTAACTATCTGGACCTAACATCACCCTAAATCACTGTAGTATGTAACTATGGAGCTGAAATGGACAGACACTCACTTAAATCTTGATATACCAGTACATACATAGTAAGGCATGTAACGTATTTCAAAGAAAAAGCAATATATAAGCACAGTAAGAGTCATTTTTTACCCCCGGAACTTTAATGTAGATCTGAAATGAACTCCATGGTGCAGAGAAGAATGACTGTCATTATGTATCCTCCCCAAGTAGAACTATTGTAGCTTTTTCTGTTTGCATCAGAAGAGATTGCAGTTCAACATGAAAATTCTCTTTGGAATTATTTGAAAAATCAAATCTAGGGAGAAAAAATATTTTTTAATCTAAAGGTAGTTTACATTTCCTTTTACTGGAAAAGGTTGGCAATATAGCTTTTACTTAATGGCATAAGATTAATTGTAGTACCCATTCAATGGCTGGCAGCTATGTACCTGAGCTCATTGCAAGTCCATGTTGAAATTATTCCTGCATTGCTTTTCCTCCAGCATTCAGCTCTATCTAAAGAGAGTTTTTTTTTTTAAACAAAGGACAATGGCTAAAATTTCATATGTACTATTCTTTTCACCCAAGACAACTCTTAAGAAAGAGAATAATGTGTGGAATACTACATATGAAGGATTTCTGCATGGTCAAACCAAAAAGAAGCAACTTCTTAACATATGAGTGTGCTTCATTTGGGAGATACATGGATAAACAAGGGAAGGAAACTGACATGTATTGATTGACTCATAATATCAGATAATGATGTAGGTATGACATACATGATTTTAGAAGTACCTGGTACATTTTTGCTTACAAATCTATTTTAAACTGTATTACTGCATAATGTTTGAAGGCTGATCCCTGTGGTAGGATTATTGTATGGTGGTGGTCCATGGTCTTCTTGATAATGGTCTGTTTTAATAGATTTCATTAATAAGTTTATTTCTACCTTGACTCTATACACAATTGAATATGAGTCATTTAAGAATTTTGACTCTCTTGAACTGGAAGGGACTTTGGATTTTAGTGTAACATAAAATTTCACATGTAAATATACATTTAAGGCTACACAAGTAAAGTATCATATTAGTAATATAGTACTTACTTTCCCATATGGGGTTGTTAGTTAATTTTAAGCCCTGACATATTTTAGGTTCTGGAAATTTCTGCCTTGTTAACATAGTAACATCAAAAGCATTTAACTGTCAGAGAAAATGGAAATTTGAAAAGCTTCCAGACTTCTTAATTTGTATCATATTTTTGTTTTTTAAGTATGAGAAGAATTTAGAATCACATCCATTGATTGGAACATTTCAAGAAACAAGGAGTATTTCTGGAAAATGATACAAAGTTCACGGTTTGAACACTCTCACTGAGAAAAAGATAGGTAATAGTACATTTTGAACAGTTTCAGTAATTTCAGGATGTATTCAGAGAATTAAATGGATATGAAATTAACTTGTTTATAGAATTTCATGCCATTGAACACCGGAATTGATTCAGTTGAAGACCAGGAAATGAACATTTGTTTATGTATTCTGGGCAAATACTTGCTAAGTAACATGCTAAGTGCTGGGTATGGAAGGAGTTAGGGTGATGGGCAGAACTAGGAGGTACATAAAACCAATACAGAAGAAGATGAATCATTTACCGTAAATTAGCCCTATCTGTAGGTAGGGATCAGTGTTCAAATATAACAAAACAATCGCATAAAAATAATTAAAGATTTGTAGCATGCTGCATGAAATAGTAAATGTAATGCCTGTCCCCCCCCAAATAAGTCATAGTAGGTGTAACCTGATACGTGTTAACTTGAGATGTGGTTAGTGATGTCAAGAATCGTTAGTGGGAATGAACAGCTACATGAGGGAATTAAAGAAAAAATTCATAGCAGAGGGGACATTTCAATTAAGTTTTCAAGAGTACATAGAAATTTAAGGTGGGTGAGCAGAAGAGATTAGGTAGACAAAAGAGAGACCAGTGGCAGAAAGACCATTTGCAGTGGTTTTACAGGAATCCAGGAAAGAAATAACAGATTAAATTAAGACAGAGCCAGTGGGCATAGAGGAGTGGGGATAGAGTATAGTTGCCTATGGTGCAATTGAGAAAATTAAATGATCTCTTGTACTTCTGAGAGGATGCTTTCACTAGCCTGGTCAGGATGCAAACAAGTTTTACATGTGCTAAAGTGTAAATATAGACCATTTTGAGGAGTAAATGAGGTAGTATGCATGTGAGGTATTTTTGACACGGTTTTATTTTTACTGTGAATGAGGTGAATAAGCTTTATAGGAAGTTTATGAGTTCCATTTTAAACCTGTGGAATTTGCGTTTCCTGTAGGACATTCAAGTGGAGTTGTCCAAAAAACAGTTGAAATGGGTCAGGTGATCATCGGGGAGGACTAGACACAGATCTGGAGGCATATTATATCAACACAATTGGAGACATAGAAGTAGATAGGGTTGGCCAGGGAGAGTGGGCAAAGGTCTAGTAGAGTTTCACGATGAATACTAACACATAAGAGACTTATTCATTCATGATTTCAGTCAATCTGTATTGAGCACCTACCACAAGCCAGGCGTACTTCTTGGCACTGAGGATATGGCATGAGGGCAATCAAGGTTCCTGCTCTCATGAAACTAACATTAGAACAGTAATGGGGCAGAGGCTAGCAGGTGGAAAGGCAGGAAGTCGCATCTGATTAAGCTTCTAACAGTATTAAGCTTCAAATAGTATTAAACTTCTCAGGTAACAATTGCTTGGAAATAATTATGAAATTAATTATGAGAAATATAAAAATGACTTAATGTCTCTATGTCAAAGATAACTATACTTTAAAAATCTTTTAATTAGCTTTCAGGTATAATTTATGTACAATAAAACACTCACTTTAGTTGTACAATTTAATGCATTTTTTAAAATGTGTACAACCATGTTAATTACTACCATAATGAAGATGGGACTGTTTCCATTACTGTGAAAAATATCTTTGTGCCTCTTTGCAGCTGGTGTTCCTCACCTTCCTTGGCTCCAGACAACCATAATGTTCTTTCTGGTATGAAAGTCTTTTCAGGAATTTCATATAAATGGAATCTTTACAGTATATAGAGTTTGGTGTTTAACTTCTTTTCCACAGTATATTTTCCAGATTCATTTACATTTTTGTGAGTCAATATTTTGTTCCTTTTTATTGCTAAGTACTAGTCTGTTGTATGCATGTATACACACCACAATTTATTTATCAGTTTGCCTGTTAATGGGTATTTGGGTTGTTTGCAGTTTGGGACTATTACATATAAAGCTGTTTATGAACATTCATATGCACAATTTTATACAGACATACTTTCCAGTTCTCTTGGAAAAATACATTCAAGTGGAATTGCTGGGTTGTGTGGTAAGTGTACATACAATTTTATATTAAAAATACTCATCAGATTCTTTTTCAGTATATCTTATCATTGCATCTCTACCAGCAATGTATGAAGGCTCCATACGTTAGTGTGGTCATTCTGTTGAGGTTATAGTGTTACACCATTGATATTTTAGTTTGTATTTCATCATTGGTGATGAATCATGTGAGCTTTTCATGTGCTTATTATTGGTATATCTTTGTAAGGTGTCCACTTTTACTCAGCTTCTCACTGGGGTTTTTCCTTATTCCTGATTTTATAAGAATTCTTTGTATCCTGAATACAAGTTATTTGCATTACAAATGTTATCTCTCTGCCCATCTCCCTGCCCATGACTTTTTTTTTATTACTTTAATGTGGTGTTTAGAAAAGCAGTTTTTAATTTCGATGAAGTGAAAATTTTCTATTTTTTCCCTATGGTTTATTCCTTTTTGCTCTTTTTTTTTTTTTTTTTTTTTTTTTTTTTTTTTTTTTTTTTTTTTTTTTTTTTTTTTTGTGCTGGGAATCGAACTCAGGGCTTTGTACTTGCTAGGCAAGCACTCTAACCATTGAGCTAAATCACCAGCCCCTCCTTTTTGCTTTTAATTAAGAGATCTTTGACTACCTCTAGGTCTCAGATTTTCTTATGTTTTCTTATAGACATTTTACAGTATTAGCTTTTAATGTTTAGTGCTAAGATATAGTTAATATTTGAAGTTAATTTTTATGTGTGGTATGAGAGCTAAATCTCATTTTTCCTGTTGTAGTATATGTGCTGTGCTGAAGCAGGCACCGTTTTTCCTGTTTATCTTTGTTTTTTTTAACCAGTTCAACTGTGCCATATCTAGGAGTATTTTTAATTAAACTTGGGCCTCATTTAGCTTCATAAAATTTTAACTTAGTTTTAACCAATTTTGGAAAGTTTTTGGTTACTGTTTTCCAAAATTTTTTTCCATATTTTTGCCTTCCTCCCCTTATAGAATTCCAGCCAGACTTATGTTGAGCCTCTTTGGTACTGTCCCAGAAAGCTCTGTTTATTTTTCCTTTAACCTTTAAGACTATGTAATTTCTATTGATCTCTTTTGCAGTTTACTGATTCTTGCCTCTATATTCTCCACTTTTCTTTTGACTTCATATAATTTTAATTTCAGTTGCAGTAGTTGTCATATCTAACATTTACATTTGGATTTTAAAATAGTTCTTTATCCTTATTTACAGTTATGGTGTAATAGATATTATATAAAAGGAGGATGGTGTGCAGAGGAGAGGAGTGCTAGAAAGAAAGAAGGGGAAAAGCAGAAAGGCAACAGGGGAAAGAGAGGGGAAAGGGAAAATATGGAAAATGATGAATGAACCTGATATAAATAGGGAGGGAGGGAGGAGAGGGGAGGGGCGGGGGAGAGGGGGAGAACCAAGATGCA
>PVJO010021163.1:0-30584 GCA_004026905.1 Hystrix cristata | reverse complement strand
TTTGGTTTATTGAAATATTCTTTACAGGGCTCACCTTTAGCCCAGTCTGTATTTTATATGGTATTGTATGATTTTTAACTTGAAGTTGAAGCATAATGCACTAATATAGAGTTTCATAAAATCACATAAACATTAAAGTCAATGAGTCATTACACAGTAAACATCCCTGTATTTAAAAAACTTGGAGCATTTTCACCTCCTGAGAGTCTCCCCACATGCACCTCCTTGAACAACTCTCCTTCCTCCCCTGGTTTTCCACTGTTGTAATTCTTTACACACTAGATTAGTTTTGCCTTCTCTTAAACTTGATATGAACTAGAATCAGAGTCTATGGGCTTTTTATTTTCTGGCTTTTTTTGTTCACCAATTTAAGAGTCATCTATGTTGTCACATAGCGGTTTAGTTGACTCTTATTGCTTTTTAATGTTCTATTGTACAAATATGGAGAATTTAATTATTTTAGCAGCTTTATTAGGACTTAATTGACATACTAGAAATCATATATACTTTAAGTATATAATTTGCCAAGTTGTAACATGCATATACATCAATAAAACTATCACCACAAATCAAAATAATGAACATATTCATCATCCTTCCAAATTTTCTAGTGTGTTTCTCTAACTCTCCCTTTAGTCTCCATTGTCTATACCCCCCAAATTAGTGCTCTGTTTTTTTATTACTATACTTTGCATTTTCAAAAATTTTGTGTAAATGAATCATACAATACATACATGTTTTGTATCTGGCTCCATTAGAGGATACTTAGGATTCATTCAGTGAAAACCTCCATTCCTTTCTGAGTTATTCTACTTCAAGGATATGTCAGACTTATTTATTTATTCACCTGCTAATAGACATTTGATTGATTTTCGGTTGTTCGCTTTTACCAACAAGGCTGTTGTAAACATTGATGTAAGGATGTATAGACATGAAATTTATCTTGGGAAATATCTAGGAGTAGACAGCTAGGGCATTTTGTAAGAGTGTGCTAATTATTTAACAAACTGGCAACTGCTTTCCAGTACTTGGATACTCAATCTTTTTAGTTTTAGACATTCTAATAGGCACATATTACAGTTTCTATAGCTGATGGATAGTTGGATTCCAAGATTACTATGCATGAAAAAGCAATGTGTCTAAAAATAATGCGTGAGGATTTCATTATGGCTTCAGAATATGGAAAGATTTCTTAAACTCAACATAAGACCTGCTAACTATAAAAAGAGAGTGATACATTGGGTTATATTAATACAGTACTAAAGATTTTTGTTAATAAAAATAAATTCTATTCATTAAAATTGGACTACATTAAAACCAAGAAATACTGTTGCTTAAAAGGTGACATCTTTCAATGTGCATCCATATTCTGACAAAAGACTCAAATTTATCCTTCTTTATAGCACAGAAGAATTTGATTGTGTATAAATACTACATTTTCTTTATCCATTTGTCTGTTGATGGACATGGAAGCTGCTTCCAAGATTTAGCTGTTATGAGTTGTGCTGCTATGAATGTTGGTATACATGTATCACTGTAATACGACGTCTTTAACTCTTTCAGAAAGATACTTAAAAGGGGAGTAGATAGCTGGAAAGGAATTTCTATTTTTATTTTTTAAGGACTCTCCATAGTGATTTTTATAATGGTGTTACTAGTTTACATTCCCACCAACAATGTGAGAAGGGTTTTCTTTCCCTGCAGCCTCACAGCATTTGTTATTATGTGATTCCTTGATGACTGTCATTCTTTCTGGAATAAGGTGGGATCTCAGAGTTTAGTTTGTATTTCTTTAAAGGTCAGTGATATTATTTATTTTTCCATGTATTTATGGGCCACTTGGACTTCATCTGCGAAGTATCTATTCATTTCAGTTGCCCAATTCATGATGGGGTCTTTCATTCTAGGAGATCTAATATTTTTGAGTATTTCATATATTCAGTCTAATTTTATATATTCAGTACTAGTCCTCTTTTCAGGTTGGCTGGCAAAAATATTTCCCATTCTGTGTGTTGTCTCTTTACTCTGTTGATGCTTTTTAATTTGTGCAAAAACTTTTTAATTTACTATAATCCCATATGTTGACACCTGATGTTATTACTTGTGCAGTCGGGTTCTGTTCAGAAAGTCCTTTCCTATGACTTCAAGAATTTTACCACGACTACTGAAGTGAATTCCTTTCAGTGGACTAGTTTCAGTTAATCTATACTAAAATGTGAAAAAATTTACTTTAGTACCCAACAATGAAGATATCTTCATTGATACCTTCTCTGACCCACTGAGTGTTTAGGAATGTGTTATTAAAAGTGTAGTTTTAAATGAAATTTCTATGGTCTCTATGATCACTGATTTCTAGTTTCTGTGTACTACGGTCTGATAGGATACATGGAGTGATTTGGATTTTGTTGTGTTTATTTAGCGTGCTTAAAGACTAGTATGTGGTTTATTTTGGTGAAAGTTCAACGTGTTGCTAAGAAGAATATGCGTCGTGTTGTAATAGGGAAGAAAACTCTAGATATCTATTCAGTCCACTTGTGCGAAGGTATCATTCTGCTCCGATATTCCTTTGTTGATATGTGTTTAGTTGTGAAAGTGGAGTAGAGAGGTCACTCACCATGATTGTGCTGGCAGTCATTCAATCACTTATGTTCAGCAGTGTTCATTTTCTGAAGCTATGTGTCCCAAAATTTGGTGCATGTATTTTTAAAATGATTATCTCCCCTGTTGAATTGTTTCCTTAACTGGTATCTATCGACCTTCTTTGCCTCTTCTGGACAGTTTTAGCTTGATGTTTACTTTCTCTGATAATAAAAGTGCTATTGCTGCCTGCTGTCAGGGTCCAGGTGTGTGGAATACTGTTTTCCATTCTTTGATTTTTTAGTCTGTGAATTTCATTTTTGACTAGATGAGTTTATTGAATGCGAGAGATTGTTCGAGTCTGTTTTTAGATCCAGTCTGCCAATCTGTCTTAATCGGAGAGCTGAGACCATTACAGTGAGAATTATTACTAAAAGATACTGCTTTATTCCTGTCACTGAGTCCTTTTTCAGGTGTTGGCTCCTTTATTTTTTCTTTTTTGCTGAACTACTTGCACTGCTTGATGTATTCATTTCCTCCGATGTTTTTGGCTTTGTTGGCTTCATTGTCTCTGTTTAGGATATTCTTGAGTATTTTCTGGAGTGCTGCTGTGTTCATGTATCTATTAAGATGTTCCTTCACATGGAATGTCTTTATTTTTCTATACACCATGAAAATAGTTTTGTAGGATAAATTAGTCTGGGTTGCAAGTTGTTTACTTTTAGGGCTTGAAACACTTCAAGCTCTCCTCACCTTTACATTTAGTGTTGAAAAGTCTGCTGTCACCCTGATGAGCTTATGTTTATACACGATTATTTTGTTTTTCTCTAACAGCTTTTAAAATTATGTTTTTGTTGGTCTTCTAAAATTTTGATTAAGATGTACTGTGGGGAGCTTATTTTCTCATCATGGTTAATTGGGGTTCTGAAAGCTTTGCCTACCTGTATGTTGAGGTCTTTCCTCATATTTGGAAAGCTTTCTCTTATGATTTCTGTAAATAGATTTTTTATTCCATGTGTGCTGTCTTCCAATTTATCTCTGACTTCGCTTAGACTTTGACTAGTCTTTTAGCATCATCTAGTAGGTGTTGGACGAATTCCTCCTCTTCCCTTATCATTTTGAAGGCTTAACTGAGTAATTCATCAAAATTTTCCATTTTGTCTTAAATTTCTAAAACCTTGTCTTAACATTCATCTTCATCATTTCTATAGATTATAAGTTAGATAGAATTTTTTTTTTAATCTCTGGAATTTCTGTTTGGCACCTTTTTGTGGAATCTATATCTTTGGTGAATTTGTTATGCATATTTTGAACCAATATGGTCAGCTCTTGCAGTTTTTCATTTATTTTTCCCATATCTACATTGGTCAGTTTATAAGTTAGTTCCACCATTTTTGAACTCAAGTTTCTGGAACTTTTCTTTAATCATGTCATACAGTTCTGCTACCTGGTGTTTGCTTTCCTTTCCATGGGTGCCCCTTAAATTTATTTTGGGAGAGATGAGACTCTTTTGGGGCATTTTGTTGCCTTGTATTTTTCATACACACACACACACACACACACACACACATATGTATTTCATATATATATTTTGTTGCCTTGTATTTTTCATATATATATTTCATATATATGTATATGAGGAACTATATGTTAGACAGCCTTAACATAGCTCTTGATATTGTGAGTTCTTAGTAAATGTAATTAAATGTATTAAATAAATGATATGTATGTTTATATAACAAATATATCCACAGTAAATTTTAGCACATTACTTTGTAGATTTTCTTAATTAAAATTTTCTCAAGGATAAACTTCTTAATAATTATTGTTGCCTTTTCAAATTTTGGGCCAATTACAGGCATAAATGTGGTGAATTGAAGATAGCATGGATCTTTTCCTGCTTTCTTTACTGAAGTATACTAATCATTTAGAGTAGTCTCAAGCCCATAAAATGTGGTCAATGAATGTTTATTGCTTGAATAAAGAATGTGAGAAATTGCTTCTGTATTTATAGGTACATTTTTATATAGAAAAAGTCCCAATGATTTAAAAATTATGTAGTATTTTATCTGAGAAGCAGAAATAGACATAACATTCCTTACAAGAGTAACATAATTACAGAGAGAGTTTGAAGACTATCTTTTACTTGGCTGTGATGTCTGAGAAATCACTGTAGTAATCTCCTCTAAGAACACATTGTGTTGACTAGCATGAAATAGATAGAAAATGAAATTAAGAGAAAAATTCTATTTATATGAACAATAAAATGACATTTAGGGATAAATTTCACAAGAGAGGTATAAGCCTTGTACACTACATTGAAAACTACAAAACATCATTACAGAAATTCACTACGACTATGAAATATCAAAAAATAAAGGTTTGGCAAATGGAAAGATATCCCATGTTCATGGATTCCAAGACTTGTACAACTAAGGGGGTAATGCTCCTCAAGTTGTATGACAGAGTTAACAAAATCCTGTCTAAATCTCATCTACAGTTTTTGCAAAAATTGAAAGGTTGATACCAAAATTCATATGGAAATACAAGGGTCCTAGAATAACCAAGATTATCTTTAAGTAGTACAAAGTTGGAGGACTTACATTTCTCTATTTCAAAACTTACTACAAAGCTAGTGTAATCAAGATAGTGTGGTACTGGCATAAGGATATGCATATTCATTAACGGAATAGAACTAAGATTCCAAAAATAACCTCACATATTTATTCTCAATTGATTTTTTGATTAGGATGCCAAGACAATTCAGAGGTAAAATAGTAGTCTTTTCCCAAGTGGTATAGAGACAAGTGGGTATCCGCTATTATTTTTTTAAATAAAGGAAGATGTTTTATTTGGAAAAGGGCAGAAAAAGGAGAAGATAGACAGCTACTCTGGAAGAATAGGGAGCATCGGAAAGTGAATAGCCCTTCACTGTTAAAAGACAATATAGATCCCTACTTTATACTTCATAAAAAATTAAAATGGATCATAGATGTAAAGGTAAGAACTAAAATTATAAAGTTGTTAGAAGAGAAGATCAGCATAAATCTTTATGACCTTGGATTAATCATTGGTTTCTTAAATATGACGCTAAAAACAAAGCAAGATAAGAAAAACAGATAACTCAGGCAGTATCAAAACATAAAACTTTTGTGCTTCCAAAGACATTAAGCAAATGAAAATGTGATCCATGCTGTAGGAGAAAATGTTTTCAAATAAGGGACATTTATGGGGAATATACTAAGTACTCTTGAAATTCAACAATAAAAAGACAACCCAAGTTAAAAATAGGCAAAGAATTAGAACAGACATTTATCCAGCGAAGATACTCAAATGGCCAATGAGTGCTTGAAGATACCCATGATAATGAAAGTTATCAGAGAAATGGAAACTAAAACTATAATGAGATAATACCTTCTAGAATGTCTACAATAAAGAAGACAGGTGGTAACAAGTGTTAGTGTGTGGAGAAATTTAAAATCTTTGTACATGTTGGTCAGATTTCAAGATGGCGCAGCTACTTGGGAAAACAGGTTGGCAGTTCTTCAAAAATGTTAAACATATGACTGCCATATGATCCAACAATTTCATCCCCAAGAGAAGTGAAAACATAGGTATACACACACACACACATACAGAGGCTGTAAGTGAATGTTCCTAAAAGGAATATTTGTCATAGCCAAACAGTGTAAACACAAGACAACTGTCTGTTAACTAATAAATACACAAACAAAAACAAAAGTTGGACTTTTTTTTTTTTTTTTTTTTTGGTGCCGGGGATCAAACTCAGGGCTTTCTGGTTGCAGCGCATACGCTCTAACCCCTGAACTAAGTCCCCGGCCCTGTTGGACATTATTTAGACTTAAAATGAAAGTGTGAACAGATTCATAAGACAACCACACTACCTTTGAAAACAAAAATAAACCAGATACACGGGCAACACTTTATATGACTTTGTTTATATGAAATGTCCAGAGACAAATCTATAGAGACAGGAAGTAGGTTGGAGGTTTCCTGGGATTGAGAGGGGTGGGGGAGTGATGGCTAATGGGTAAAGGGTTTCTTTATGGGGTGATGTAAACGTTTTAAAATTAGAATGACCTTGTGAATATATTAAAAGCCAGAGAATTTACACTTTAAAAGAGTGAATTTTATAGTACGTTAAAATATATTGTTAAAGGTTGCATTAAAAACCAGGTATTTTGACTTTAAAATAAAACCTCACACATACAATTTAGAAAAGGACGTATACTGAGCTCAAATGCCACAACAGAGAAGTACGCCTTCCCCAACCCTCAACTCTTCAATGAAGCACACCATGACAAATGATAGGCAGGTGTAAACACTTAGGCGACAACTCTATTTGAGATTCTCAGGTTCTGTGATGTGGCTTACCTGGAAGGCAATTTAATTGTACCCGTAAGTGACAGTCTATCGGGGGCTCAGCATCAGGAAGATCTGTCTCTTTCTGCAGTAAGGCTCAGTAAATGAAAACACAGTGTTGCCCGCCTCTGCACGTTCCCGGTATCAGGTTTCCTCTTGTGTCTGTGTGTGGGAATCTGAAGGGCGTCCCTGTTCACCAAGCAGCATCACCTGCATGAGCTGAGATCTCGTCCCTTTTGTGATTTCTGTAAACCTGATGAGGACTGACAGGGAGCTGGGTTTCTGCCTCCTTCCCTTTCTTATACCACCCAAGAGCAAGATCATTTGTCCCGGTTCTGAACAGACCAAGACCTGGTAGTGGGTGGCACGAAGAGTTCACCCTCTTGTGGTTGAGGGCCTGTCGATACTGTTTCCCTTCTAGCTGTGGACCGGGGACCTCTTGGCCACTAGAGGACCCCTGTCATTCTTTCTAATGTGCTCCCACAAAGGCGGGCCACAATACAGAATTGACCTTCTGTTAGGCTCGTGGGAGCGTGTGTCTAGACTCGCTAGACCAACTAAGAGGAATCTCATCTTTTAAGGAGCTCACGTGATTAGATCGGTCTCGCCTACATAATCTCCTTGTTTTACCACAGTCTAATTGTGGGAGTAAAATCCATCACAGTCTCAATCATAAAGATTTTGCCAGGCATGTATACTGGAGAGGTGGAAATCTCAAGGGCCACTTCCTGTAACAGTTTCTCCTTTTGAAGAAATGAAACTTTCACTTAATCCTTGGTAGCAAATAAAGGCTTTGGTGTGATATTAAACTGGATGATTGTGTTCTGTGGATCATAAAAGCTTTGAAAGTCTGGGGTCAGGAAAGAGTGAGAGAGGATGGATGAAAGAAGAGAAAGACACAATAGCTTTACTTTAATGGTAGATTAATGTTAATTGTAGATTAACATAAAATTAATTCTATTTGCATATTCCTTTAAGGAATTTGAATTTCTGACATTTCTAAAATAAAGATCACAGGCACTCGATTATCTTATCTTTAAAAAGATACATAGATATAGACATGTATAGATATAGACATGTATAGACATACATTTTTTTCATGATTGGCAGCCACTGAATCAAATCATTAGGAATTTAGGTAACTACATCATTGATGAAAGTTGTATCTGATTTCTTCCTTTTAAAGTATGTGGTAATAGAACAACTGGGAACTGGTTTGGTATTCAATCCACTTTCTTCAAATATGACACATCAGCTACGAATTTTAGAATCTACAAGTAGACATAAGTACTGTGTAGATAAGAAGACTAGCACAGTTTCCCTCGAGGCGTCTTTCTGTCCACCAAAGAGTATTGTGAAGACTGTAGTAAGTTCAGATAATCCCTGGAACTCTTTACTTTCATGATTAGAATTTAAAGTCAAATCAGCAACAGAATAGAGGGATTTTCATGATGGGAATAAAGGAAAAGTGAGCTGAGTATTGTGAAAAGAAAATAAGGAGAGGGTTGAAAAATAGAACAAGAGTAAGGATTTTTCCCTGGAGAACATTAAGGCTATTTCTAGAAAAATAACAAATATGAAAATAAATTATACTAATTTATTTATTAGTTTCTTAAACTCAGATCCCATTAAAACATGCCTCAGAGAAAGCTTGGGATGACCTGTTCTGCCCAATTAATTTTGATATATTGGAAATCAATTAGTTACAATAAATAGAACTGTTCTCATTATTTTAAGCGGCTAGCAATTAGCTTCATAGAAAGATGATTGTACACAAGGCTGTAAGTAAAAAGACCTACTGGCATGGACAAATAGTGAACTAACTCCCAGTAGTGCATTCAAACTTGTATTGAGTGGCCTGCTTTTTACAGAACTATTTAATATTGAAACACTGGGTTTTTTTTTCATCAAAATATGTGCAATAGAAACTAAAATTTTCTGCGAATGTACACATAACATAATACCAGATTTCATTTGCTAGGCTTTTCAGCCTGCATGTAATACAGAATGAAATGTGTTTGATTCTTTTTTCATTCCTTGGAGCCACTGAGGCAGGGGGCTTGCCAAGCTACCCTCCTATCATAGCCAGAAAGGACTCATTGTCCCTCTGTCATTAAATGCAGATTTGCTGGATAGAATCTGTTTGCTTGTCTGCCTATCTGGTGTGCTAACTCTTTTTGCATCTATAGTTTCCAAGGTATTCATTTTCTCACCAGAAAAAAAGAGATTAGGGAAAAATAAAAAGCATAATCTGCATATTTTCTATGCTAGTACATTGATTCATTATGTCATTTCTAAAAGAAGGACAATATTGTGACTCATGAGTAGGGGTGGAAAAATGGAACATTTCTTTCATTGTTGGTTCAATAATTGTACATTTGATGGTGACATGAACTAATTGCATAGTTACCATGAAATAACATGCCTTATTTTTCTGTAGTAATGTAGTAACTACATAGTAACTTTTAAAGAAACAGTAGTGATTATACGGTAATGTGATAATGGTGCTGTTTATTTTTCACAACAACTATGTAATTAACTGTGCATAAACTACAAAATAGTCCGTATCTGAACGGAAGCACACAATTGCCTGAGAGGTTTCTTCCTTGATTTTCTGACCCGAAATGCTCTTCCTTGGTTTTATTTTATTTTTTCTTTAAATTTTTTAAAAAATTTTCTTTTAATGGTACGTTTTAGATATACGTAGTGATAACATTCATCATAAGGATTCGAACCTGTACACGACATATCTTGCTACTTCTTTCCCATTCCCCTCCCCTTTCTTCCTTGATTTTAAAGACAATGAAATCATCCAGAAGTCCAAATTTGAATTCTTTTCACCATCGCTCTTCTTCTTACCCAGCAAGCTACTCACTGCATCCTTGAGAATTCCATTATGAGGTTCAGAAGTGAAGCACACTTTACATTATGTAACCTAGAAGTCACTTTTTAATTTTTTTATTTTTTTTAATTTTTAAATTTTTTTCACTTTTTTATTTTATGTGAAAATAAAACAAAATTTCATAAAAAATAAGAATAGAATAAGAATAGTTAATATACTGTGTATCCTGCTATTCAAATTGATTAATTTATAAGACATAAAAAATTCTCTCTTATGAAAAAGAAACCTAGAAGTCACTCTGAAAGGCAAAAATAGCAAAATTGGGGGTGATTTGAGCAGACTGTGGACAAACCAGCTGCAGAGGAGATCTGAGACTCGCCTGGCAAGTTCCAGACCGGGCTGAGCCGGGCCGAGTATGTGAAAGAGAGCACAAATTTAGCTCTCAGGGGAAAATTGTGTGGAAAGCACAAGTTGCATATCTTCTGCTGGGTATTGCATGAAATCCATGTCCAGTTTTGGAGAGAGGAGAAGAGAGAAGAGAAGGAAGCCCACATCCACGTCACACCAGGCAGAGGCGGCTGCAGGACACTGTAGATGTAACTTCTCTGTAAAACACATAAATGGCATCGTTTCTAGCTCCCTCTCTTGCTCTCTGTCTCTCTGTCTCTGTCTCAGTCTCTGTCTCTCTGTCTGTCTGTCTCTCTCATGTGTGTGTGGTGGGAACAAAGAGTCACATAGTAAAAGAGACTTAGAGACATAAATAAGAAAACAAGATAGGAATAAAGAGAGTCAGAGACACAAAGGGACATAGAGCAAAAGACGGGTGGAGAGTAAGAGAATGAAGAGGACAGAAAGAGGGAAAATGACAGGGAGACACATAGAAGGAGATACAGGCAAAGGCCCTCCCACCAAAAAAATGCAAAAAACTGGAGAGACAGAGACAGAGAGACAGAAAAAGGAAGTGAGAAGCAGAAGAAATGAGACTGAGGGAAAAGAAGCAGGGAGAGAGACCCAAACATAAAAAAGAGGCAGCAGAGGAAGAAAGAATATCCCTGTTTGTCCCTCTGTCTGTCTATCATCTCTCTCTCTCTCTCTCTCTCTCTCTCTCTCTCTCTCTCTCTCTCTCTCTCTCTCTCTCCTCTCTCTCTCTCTCTCTCTCTATCATCTTTTAAAGGAGAGCAAGCTTCTGGAAATGTTCTGTATAGCATCCTTCTGATTTTTGGTCAGTCTTGCTGGCAATATTTTCCGAGCGGTGTAAGGGCCAGAGGCGATGATTTTGCTCATTATAAAATCGCACTGTATTTGCAATCTCTGGTTTGATGCAAAGAAATGACTCATACAGCCTCAAAGGAGTCTTGTCGTTTTTCTCTGTGGTCTAATTTAAATTCTCTATCAAATACCATTGCAACAATGACTTTTAACATCTTGCATGATTTATGCTGTTAATGAGCAAAGAATCAGAGCAGGCTGGGTTGTTCTCTACAAAGGGAACAGAGTGAAATGACGTCCTGCACACAAACCTTGCAAAAATCTTCCAGTTTGGAGGAATCTCATAGGAAGACCTGAAAGACTTCAAGGGCCTGGGTCAACTGAAGCCAAGGGGATTGTATTTTTATGATCTAAAGGTTTGAATCATACATGTCAAATTGTGAATTTCCTAAAACTTGTCCTGTATTGTGTGAAAAGGATATCACCATGTTTTGAGAGAGCACACTGCAGTAGTTTAAGAAAACCATCAAGAACCCAAGTCCCTCAGATTATTAGCTATTTCCCACACACTTCTGTGACAGATGTTTGAGCCAGCCGGTTACAACCCTGGGTGTTCCTCACCCCATCCTCGTGCCTCCTTGGGAATACTGATCCCTTCTCTAAAATGACTTTTAACATGAATTGTTAATGAAGCAAGATTGAAAGTCGAAGTGAGGAGAACTTGGAAGAGAATGGAGGAGTGGTTCAAAACCCTCCGTCCAGCCGACACAATGACACCTCTGCCCTCCACCACGTGTGATGTGCTGTAAGTCACCATGTGGGCAGCGTGGCCTCGCATGGCCCTATGTGGCTGCAGTGTCTGCCATCGGCTGGAGCTCTGTCAGTGTTACAGGCTGAGTGTACCCTCCAAAACTGATTGGTGTGTGTCTTCATCCCAGTACGGCAGATGACCGCAGTTTTGGACAGACCCTTGAAACAGGCCGTCAAGGTGGACTCTGATCTGGTCTCACTGGTGTCTTCATGGGAAGAGGAGCTTCAGACATGGACTCACACAGACAGAAGCCTCAAGGAGAAGCCAGACATCTATCAGCCAAGGAAAGCAGTTTCAAAAGATCAACTCTGCTGACGCCTTCATCTTGGACTTCTGCTCTCTGGAACCGTTAGGAAATGAAAATTCGTTGTTTAAGCCATGTGGTCTAATGCTCTTGGCTGCAGTAGCCTTAGCAAACAAATACTATTTGTTATCATTGTCTGTATCAAGAATATGTTTTAGAATGTAAGCACTTCCTCACTAATGGGAACTATTCTTTATCAATGATAAAAGTCCATAGTATGATACAAGTACAGATTATATTAACCAGTCATCTTAGAAGTAGAAAATGGTTTATTACAAAGGTACACTTGGTGGCCTTCTCCATAGTCCTCAAGCTTCCCAACTTGTCCTGAAGGTAACAAGCCCTTCTTTCTAGTCTGCACTAGCTCTTTGGGGTTGTATGCAAAGGCCTAGATACTATTGGTCTGGGCAGTATAACCCTATGTCTCTGTTCTATCCACATGCAATTCTCCTTTTTGTGTACCCTCTTTGTCACTTTCTGCTGATGAATGTGCTTCTTTCAAAACATCCTTCTATCAATGCTATATCTTCTTTTGGCCTTAGCTTATTTTCTACTTGACACTCTGGTCAGGTCACCCCTTCAAAATTTTGCCTCTTTTCCTTTTAAATCTAAGCTTGTCCTTTTCAACTCGTGATCCCCAGAGCTTTTGGTTATTAATTTTCTTACTAGTCTGGGAAGAGAGAAAAAGCTTCTACCAGAATGTGAATTAGCCTCAGCCCTGAACTCACTGTTTGGTTTGGCTATTCAGTTAATATAATTATTTGGAACAGTAGCAGAAGCAGAGGTAACAAGACCTTCTCACTGAAGAAAGGAGAGTTGACTTAGGTTCTGGTACAAGTTACTTATCTCATAGAGGTCTGGTACTTTATACAGCACTGACCTACATCTTCTCTCTGCCTCCTTATTCCATGTCTTTTCTTTCCCTTTGGAGTGGAAACTTATTTCTATTACTATCATTTCTTCTCCAAGTTCCTAAAAGGAGATATTTCTTCGGTTTCTTCATTTAGCTTTGTCCCTGTGAGAATCCTCTCCACTCTCTTGCTTCTTTTCCATGTCACACTGTTGTGCATATCAGTGATCATCCATGACACATTCTCTGGTTGCCCCATAATTTACACTGGAAGAAATTTGAGCCTTTAGTTAGATGTAGTTTTTTTCTTTCAGAAGACATAGTAGATCATTCAGTTTCTCTTCCTTTTCAGGGATTCAGCTGCACATTTTACTCCACTAGAATGGTAAGTATATTGTACTATGCTTCAAAATGCCTTTTTGGTAATATTTTAACTTAAAAAAATGAAAGAAAGAAGAAGAAAAATGAAAAGAAACAAAGAAAATGGTAAGAATGGTTATGTGTCAGTATCTCCAATAGACAGTGTTATTTTTTGTCTGAATGATTAATATGGAGCTCTTTCTAGAATACAACATCCCATATCTATACATGGATTAGAAAGTAATGCTGACGACATAGCACGCAGGCACCTTCAAGGGCATTTCTTTCGAATTCGCTCTGCCTTCTTCAGTTGTTACTACTGTCAACTGGCTACTTGTGCTGTCCTAGGAGTGATTTTCTTTCCACAGAAATGCTCTGCTAAAGCAGCTTTCTTGCTTCTTCCCTTTACCATGACCTATAGTGCAATGGGTGCAGAACACACTGCACTGTTCCCTGTCTTCCTGCCCTTCAAGCCTTTTAGTCTTTTACATACTCGTTCATCTCTCTCAGTGCCTCAGATTAATACTGACCTGCTGCTGCTGTTCCTGCTGGTTGGTCTCAGTTTTCTCCAATTTCCCATCACCTCTGTCACCTCTTTGTGATATTTGCCTCAGTCTTCCAGTTCTTGTTTTTTAGTAGTTGTTCTTGTAATGCTATCTCCATTTACCCATTTTTCTTTTGGATACATTTTCAGTTTATTCTCAACAGGCTACAATTTCCACGCAGCCCATGATGTCTCATTTGCTAGAAAGAAGTCAAAAACTAGCAAAGATGCAGTACAAAACTGTAGATTTGAGACCCAGAGCTCAGAATCTCCTTGAGTCTGTCCTTTTTTTTTTTTAATTGAGGTTAAGATAGGAAAACACAAAGTCTTCCAATGAATGGAACTGGTTGCCTATGTAGAAGTTTCTGGAACCAGCTATTCTTGGCAGTGAATAGGCCGGGATTTGTGCAATGAACTGTCTAAACTTGCTTCTCAGCCTGACATAAACTTGGATTCTTCGCAATATGCTTAAGGTCAGCTTGTCAATTGTTCATTCTACTCCACTGGAAGTAAAATAATGTTTCATCAATTTTATAACACACTAAAGTTATTTAGTAATGATTCTTACACTGAAGTCTAGGGGAGTAAAGTAACTGAGAATTTGGCCTTTAAATTCAGACTGAATAACTTTCTAAATCACCATTTACTGCATGTGTGGACAAAGGTGAGTTATTTAGGACCTGACATTTCACACTTTCAAATGAAGAGAATGTCTCCTTCCAAGGATATATAAAGATTCAAACAATGCAAATAAATTTAAGTTTTTTCACTTCCCGTTCCAAAAAAATGACATGAAGAATGTGCTTGGTATGGTTTAAGGGAAACCTAGGTTATATGGTCAATGCAAAAGTAATCAGGGGAAAATAAAGTCTCAGCCAGATTTCCTCCAAAATAGCTGTTGCCTAGATTCAATGAACAGGCCTGCTTGATTTCCTTTAAAGATATAGATATATGGTCAGCCAGCAGTTTAAAGAAATAAAAGCTCTAAATTAAACTTACGATGCAGGTACTCCTACTCGCAGGTGTTTATTTGTACCCGAGCAGCTTGCTCCAAGAGCAATTTCACGTAACTTCCTCAAGAGCCAGTGGCCTAGAATCTTCCTGATTCTTCCCAGGGAACCCGAAGAGGCTGTGCTAGATGGTGTGATGATGTCTCTGGACCAACAACCCAATGTCTGGCACATAGAAAATGCTTTCAAAATTGTGGTTTTGATTACGCTTCATTAATCGAAGGGCTTCCAGAAGTCCAAAAATACCTTCCAGAACTGCATACCAATTACTCACTGGATGCATTTTTCTAAGGATTGGACCACATATTTAATTAGATTCTTATATGGTTCTTAATCACTCAGCATACAGAGGCATTTTATCTTCTGTCCCAAATGTGGAACTCACCGAGAATCTCATTTTATCTCGGAAGATGTCTTGGGGCTTGTATTGAATCTGTAGACCTTCAGTCTCAGGGTGGAGAAAGACCAGACCCATGTCTGTGATAAATCAGTACAGAGATCTGGAAACCGGCCTGAAATCTGAGGGCCGTCTGAGGGCTGAGAGTTGGAGATGTGATAAATCTGCTGGTTGTGGGCCCAGCTGATACACTCCTCTTTGTGGATCCAGTGTCTAGACCCCCCTTAGTGGTTCCTTCCTTCATCAGTGGTCTCTGAGGCTGCCCCTTGGGGATGCTGGTAATCGCCAAGGTTTAAGTGACTCGTCATGCCCTGACATATCATAAATCTTTGCTCTGAGACATTTCACAATGATTCTGGGTTGTGAAACCTACTTTGTCTTTGAAAACTCAAATTATAGTTCTTCAGTGGCTCTCCTCATACTGCCAGATGGTCTCATTTCATAGCCAAATATACATCCAGCACTTCCTTCTATAAGACTTACTATATCTGAACAGTGATGTTTATTTTTTTAACAGGCATTAAACATGTTTTTCCCAAAAACTCATTTAATGTCAGAGTTACATTTTCTACTCTGCTGAGCACAGCCCCCACTAAACCATCTGACTGGCTGTGTTTTTGAAATGTTCTAGTCCAAGAGTTTTGTTTTTCACTCATACTTTTTTTTCTTTTTCATCTTTCAGTAGTAATTTTGTAACATGATACATTTGCTGGCACCTTGGCTAACTATGTTCTTGCATTCTTTTACACCTTTCGAAACTGTAAATGTAATCCAACACGCGGCTGTCGGAGGGCGTCCAGGAAGTGGGATACTGCGAGTCAGAGGTGTGGTGGGAGAGATGTGTGTGTGCAACAGATAAGTGTACTTGATTAGCTAGATTTAAAGAGTGTTGGAGGAATTTGCCAGGTGAAAATAAAAATTGTCAGTTCAGTTTAATTTCATGGTGAATCAAACAAGGAAATTAGATTCTGCTACTCTGTCAGTTTGACATCCACAGCAAGTGACAATTAGACCTGATGAGAGAACTTATATTTACTTTGAAACTCTTGATTTTCTGATAGGCATGTAACTTTTATTTACCTTTTTATTTACCTCTTATCGCAGAAGAACGTGGCGTAACAGTAGCATTAGTAGAGGTTGCCAGGACACCCGGAACGGAGGCTGAACAGACACAGAAGGGGCGGTCAAGAAACCAGGGCTCATTTTCTTAGCAGTCTAATCAGACTGAGAGGTGCAGTGCAGAGAGAGAGCCCCGGGCTGGTAGGCCAGAGGGGTTCAGATCTGGAAGGCAGATCGCAAGGCAGAGGTCACACCACTTGCTCCAGCAGACGAGATTACCTTAGAGCAAGTCAGGGCTGGAAGATGGGGATAAAAGTCACTCTGATCTGGCCATTTTAATAGGCCTAACCCAGGTAACGAGCAACTGAAGGACTCACATCTGAGCACAAATATGTATCCAGATGGTGTTCTCCACCACTCCTCATACAAAAATGAAATTTCAATTCCGAATCAGGGTTCAAAGAGCACAGAAAATTCAGTTGAACTGAAGCATGAAATGACCACATGGGAAGTGACTTCTTTGATTTGCAGCAGAAGTTTTTAGGGAGAGGTGGGTCTCAATAGCACGCATAAATCATTTCCCTTTGACTTTGTTTCCCAAGAAAGTTTCAGGGCTGAGTGACTACATTTGGATAGCAAAGACCTCACTGGGAACTGTGAACAGAACAAGAAGCAAAAGATGGTTTCCTTCAAGGGGAAGGATGGAGACTAAAATCTTCTCACTTGTGATTTAATAGATACTGTAATTTAATAGATATGGCAATCCCATATTTTGGGGCTATACAGGTGACAACAAACCCAGGGAAACCAACTCATGCTTTTTTCACTTGCTTTTTCTCATACTAACTTCAGAAATCTTCTCATAGACTTGCAAATGCTTAGATCTTGCGCCTTCAAAAGATTCCTTCCGCCCCTCCTCCCCCATTCCTCCCTTGTCATCCTCTTCTTCTCCCCCTCCTGCTTCTCATTCCCTTCCTCCTCTTCCTTTTTCCTTCTCCTCCTCTTTCTATCCCCCTTCTCCTCTCTTCATTTTTCCTTCTCTTCTTTTCCCCTCCTCCTCTTTTTCTCCTCCTTTTCTTCCTCCTTCTTCTTTATCTTCTTCTTCTTCTCCCTCTTAAGAACGATTCTGATTCTAATTAGGTACTTATTTTCTTTAAAAAACGATACATCAGTGTTCAATACCAGTTTTTCGCTTGCATTTCCCCACACTAACAGAAATGTTTGTTGTCATACAGATAGCACATAGCAAAATGATGGTAAAGTCATCGGTGCACAAAAGAGATGGAATGGGTACTTCTGGGCACTAACATTTTGGAGCCAAGAGATTGTCCTGGGACCATTACCAATGGGGGACTAAAACCTGGAGTTGGGAAAACTTGATAGCTACACAGATGAGTAGTTAGAGGAATTTTGAATTTATGTTTTTAGTATAACATGATCTAAGTAGAGCTAGCCTAAAAACAGAGGGGAGGGAATGCTAAAATAATTTCATATACTCATAAAGGAACATCATATGAAACTGTATCCTAATTATTTGGAAACGTGATAATTCATGGAAATTGATGAGCAGAGAAAGGAAAATAAATTAATTATTTCTAATCTATATTTCTTGGTATAAATTTGAAATAAAAAATGAGAGCAACACACATTGGCTTAGCTCTATAAAATTCTCAGTGATTCTATTAGTGCTTGTAACAGAATTCCAGAATGAGCGGAGCACCCTCCTTCTAGGGTACTTCTGACATATAAATTCCAAAAGCATCTATTAAAAAACCATCTTCAAAACTTTAAAAATGAGACACAATAACGATAAACAACTTGAACTGAAAATGAATTAGCAGCGCAGGCCCAACAGCCCCACATAAAACCTCACATCTCTAAGTACTTTGTTCTTCATCGATACTTGAGTGTGCCATTGGAATCACACAAGCAAGATAAATATTTATAAGTTGAAAACTGTAATATTTGAGAAATCCAGAAAAGGGTCCCCATACTTGGTCTTACTCACTGTGTTCTTCAACCACTAAGCAGCTACTACCTACTTATGTCAAGTGTAAGTTTATCTTTTTTTTCCTTCTCTTTTCTTTTCCTTTCACTCCATTTCATTTTATTGCTTTTTATTTTTTGCCAAAAGTTTTTTTAAGGCAGTTAAATCTTTAGTAGACCATATCCTGGAGTTCTATTTTATTGATGGCAAATACTTGAAACTGAAATTTAATATATATTCTTTAGTTACTATTTCTGAGGAGTCCCTGAAGGGACATACAGGCATGAGGCTGTGTGAGCTGTGTCTTTAAAGAATTACTGGCTGCACAATGCCAGAGGGCTTTTATCTTTGACATCACCCTGTCCCTCACCTCGAAATCCTTTGTGAAGATGTCTCTTGGCAAACTATGATACAAATAAGAACTCTCTGTGGTTTATAAAATGTTTCAAACTATGATTCTGACTTTCACTAAAAGAAATAGATTTCGCTGCTAGTGTATTAATTGCCAATTGGCACATTCTCCAGCTCGGCCGGAACAGAGCCACGGTTCATTACCTACAGACACTCCACTCGCCCGGCCAGCGGTGACATGCAGATATTCCGAACCACTTTATAAACACAGGAACGCATACCGTTAAGCAGTGATTAATTCCTGCAAGACCATGGGACGCCCCATAATCCTTTAATGGTGCCAAAGTGATCTACGGCAGGAGTGCAGACTTCGGCAAGCTCAGCAGATGCCCGAGGGGCGCATTGGGAATGTCTCTCCTTGCAGGCATTTGTGAGGATTTTATTCACCTTAGAGAAGGACCTGCAGCCTGCACTGCAAAGATGCTTTAAGAAACTTGCATGTGCAGTTGCTCTGGGGGAATAAAAGGACATTTCTTTCCTCTTAAAGATATATTTTTCTTTTTTATGGTGCTTACATGATCGTTACACCCAACAAAAGGAAGTGGGGGAGCTGCCCTTTCTCTGCTTCTCTGGCACCATTGCTGGGAGAGCTACTA
This sequence comes from Hystrix cristata, assembly GCA_004026905.1. Classification (NCBI taxonomy): domain Eukaryota; kingdom Metazoa; phylum Chordata; class Mammalia; order Rodentia; family Hystricidae; genus Hystrix; species Hystrix cristata. Next base: position 11,244 of record PVJO010021163.1, on the reverse strand, counting down.
GCCCTTTTTTCTCATATTTTGAGAGTCCTTATTCATTCTGCAGAAAGGCTCTTCTAGGGACGCACATCAGTAGCCAGGGCAGTCGACAGCAGACCTTGAACAGATGCACTTAGAGAGCAGTGAGAGTACAACAGCAATCAACGTCTTTCAACCGTGTGCTCCAATTTTGAATGAGAATTCAGTGACTCTGTGATGTCAGATGGCGTATTTTGATTAAAACATTTCTTTATTGAATTTTTTATGGGCCCATTACTGGAGTCCCTGGGTCCATATAAATAGTTTTTCAGGACAGTGTAATCCAGCAGAGAGGTGGAACCGGGCCTGGAGTCATAAAATAGGAAACATTAAACTCAATGGCTAAGGAGTGCACATTGTCCTAAACATCAGTGAACCAAATTCTCCCTCGGGCCTAAGCTACTCCCTGAACTAAATTAGATGTTTAGGGAAGAATATGAGTAACTGTGGGCAAAGCAGACACAGTTAGTGCTGGGAGGGTGTGATTTCTATATACTCTGCCCGCTTTCTGTGATTAAAAATGTACTCGGTTATGTACTAAGAATGGGCTCTGCAGAGCCCTTATTGGAAACAGGCATCCCAGGCTCTAGTCCTGCTCTGAACACTTGTTCTCTTGGGGATTTTTGAGCAATTAATGAATATATCTGAGGTTCAGATGTCTCACTGAGGATGAAGAAATAACCACATCCACGGGGCCTGGGCCTTCCCCGAAGGCTGGTCAAATGAGGGAAAAATAATATATCCAGAAGACTCTGTAAAAAAATAAAAGTATCAGCTAAAAAATTGCTGTTATTTATTTGGTGATGACGACTTCAAAAGAAACCTTCAAGAGCTTCTTTAAGAAGAAAAATCAAAATTAGAGGCTTTAAAATGATCTAAGTTGATAGTCTCGTTTTAAAGGTTACCCTCTTACCTTCCTTTGTGTCGATTCTGGAAATGATGACTTGGACTTATAGGAAATTCCTCGGAAGAGATGTCCTGCTGCTAAACAAGGACACCTGCTTGGTCCGATTCATCGCTCAGCGGTGAGAGCTGGGAGGATTCTTTGTGCTATTTCTGTGGGATCTAAATTGGGAAAGTTGATCACCACTAATGTAGTTGTAAGTGACATGCTGCACACAGTTCACATTTTATTGCAAAGGAAATCATAACTTTCTTCTCTTTGTTTGGTTTATTCAGATGATGTGGGTGATTTTAAAGATGTAGGATGGCACCGAGGCTCAGTAATTCATGGGAAGTTTGAGGGAATCTTAGCTGTCTCGTTTTAAGCAACTTCTATTTCTGCATGTGTGTGTGTGTGTGTGTGTGTGTGTGTGTGTGTGCACGCATGCATACATGCTTTATGGTTCAGATGGAAATGGTAAGTCTGGGAAAGAATTAGATAAATGATTCAAAGTAATAAGAAATCTGAATGATAAAATAGACTTTTTTGCCCTAGTCATTTACCTTTCAGGAGAATATACTCAGCTGACATTAACTCTTCAACATTCGGGGGCAAGATTCTTGTAGATAGATGCCATCTCAGATCATAAAATATCGCTGCAATTTCTGAAGAGGCTGTTGAAGATGATCAGAACTGATGTCGATGTGTCTCCCAGTTCTTTATCGAGGGGCAGTGGCTGAGGGGTGGCGCTGCTATGTATTCAGAAACACACACACCATCATTTTAGGGCATTTCTTCCCAAAGTGTCTTCTGACTAGAGGACGTCGTAGTGTACTGATGAGCAGTCCCACAGGCACACAGCTTGTTCACATTTTAAAGGACTGGAAGTATATCTTGTGTTGATCAGAAAGAACAAAACTCAAGCTCATGCATAATTACTGAATCGGCAAGCATTTTAGATGCTTACTGTAATTCATAACCTGAAATACAAAACAAATTGAAATCTTTGATTTCATTATATAAGTGAACTAACATGCTGCATTCATTCTTAGTTTTCTTTTTTTTTTTTGTACCGGGGATCGAACTCAGGGCCTTGTGCTTGCAAAGCAAGCACTCTAACACTGAGCTAAATCCCCAGACCCTACATTCAGTCTCAAGAAGAATGGTTTTCTGAGTTTAAATTCAAAAGCCAATAAACGTTTTGTCAACCCTTACTATAGTCCTGGGTCAGGGTTAGGTAGTGGAAAGGAGAGTTGAGTGAGATGGAGTTCTTGCTTTCAAGTTGCTGAGAGGGAGAAAAGACCTTTAACTCCTCCCTGACCAAGCTGAGGGCTCTGAACTTGGAAGTAGGTGGCTGTCACATTTACATGGGGGTCAGTCCACATGCTCTGGGAAAGGGGTTGGGGACGCTTGAGGAGACAGACCTCAGAGGTTCCAGAATTTGTCAATAAAATAGAAAAGAGAAAGGGAAAGAACAGGTTAAAATAAAGAAAAGTTGAAAATAGTTGTTAGGGTGTTGTATGTACAATGACTTTTGCACCTTTAAGCACAGGTACTTATGACATGGAGGTGCTTGTTAGTTTTAAGAACATTTTCATTTCTGATTTTTACATCTGCTTTCGACTCTTCTCACATCAATAAATCAGATAAAATCTGTTTGTATCAGTCAAGATTTGCTTCGATGTATTTATACTCAAATGGTACCACCCTCTCTCAAACCGAACATATTTGGTGATCTAATTTATTGGGGACATAAAGCCTCTGCAGCATTTAGTTATCTATAGCATGTAAGTATAAAATATGAAATGTCCTTTATTAGTGGTGCTACTATGTAGTCAACATAAATGTCTTGAAATGCATGAATAGTAGTCACTGCTATGGCGGATGTGCTGTCTTGGGTTGGGGGTGGCGTCTTAAATGAGCTTGCAAGCCTCTCTGGCCTTTCTAATAGTAGGTCTTTCTGGTTCTTGCTTTTCCCAGGGTCTGAGTCTCTGGAATGCTTGCCTTTTGATGGGCACTGTTGCACTCTCTAGTAACACAAGGTTTCCTAGTGTATTTGACCTTCTTTGGCTACATAAAATGGTAAATAAACAAACAGAGGATGGGTAGATAGACACCAGTGATAGAAGGTAGGCAGGGAGACAGGTAGATTACATAGGAGACCAGTAGACAGAAGGTAGATAGATAGACAGGTAGACCATAAGGTAAGCAAAATATAGTAAATGACACACATCAAATGGGAGAGAGAAAGACATATTTATTCAGTTCAATTATACAAATCCCTTCCTTTGTTCGCTAAACCCCAGATCCTGATTAAGTTGGCAGAGATCTGTGTTTGAAGTACCACACTGAGTCTCTAATCCAAAAGAGAACTCGCCTTCACACAAACTATTGGTCCACAGATAGATTGCATGACCCAACCATTCTCGGGCAAATTTAAAGTTTTTAGAGAACTTTGATGGTGTCCCTTGTATCTCACAGCAATAGCTATTGCTGGAACTTCTCAAATCTACTAGAGGAATTCAAGTTTTCTTATCATGCACTTCTTGTTGCTACTCCAATGCCAAATAAACAAACAATAATGTCTTCGAGAAATATTATTTCCAAAGTTTCACTACAAAATCTAAATTGCACTATAAATCTGTAATTTGGGGAGTAAGGGAGAAAGAGGGGATGCAGTGCTGCCACATTCTGTTTGTACGGGTGTGTGTGTGTGTGTGTGTGTGTGTGTGTGTGGTGTCCTCTAGAATGACATAGTCTAAACTGCATTCTGGTGTATGACATGTATGAAATAGATTAAGAGACTCTTTGGGGCCAAGTGTAAAGCATCGAACTACTTTCAATGTATTGGTCTATTTTGCTTTGAAAAACTTTTTTTGGATGTATGCTTTTCGAGAGGTGCTAGGGATTAAACTTAGGGCCATGTGCTTGCTAGGCAAGCACTCTACTACTTGAGCTAAATCCCCAGCCCCTTTTTGATGTATTTTTATACCTTGTTTTTCTTATTCAGTAGGATTTCTTTCAGAACTGTATGCTTTAAAGTAACATTAAGATTGAGGAACATTTGTATTTTTTCCCCCACAAAACAGAATAGAGACTCACTTTCTTATTAATCATATTTGTCATATATCTTTAAAAATAATTCAGAATTGTTTTCTTTAGAGTGTCAATGACGAGTACCTATGCTTTGTAGTGTTCTTTGTATTTTGGAATGATGAGTTGCATAAAAAGAAAGAATACATGGAGTTAGTGCACCTTGAATCATTATGTAATTAACATACGTATCGCTAACAGGAAGAGGAGGGTCAAACTAACTTTCCTTCAGAATGATGTTTTTATATGGACCCATGATAACAAAGGAACAAACTCTTTTTTAAAGATAGATGAAAAAATTCCCAAATATTAAGAAAAATAGCACAGAAGCTTTTTGTTCTTCTCTTGATGTAGTTTAGGAGAATTCTAGTGTAACTCTCTCTTCTCAGCTGAGTAAAATTTGAGGTTAACGCTTGCAGGAGAGTATGATTCTCCCCTACCAGCAGCTTTGGGAAAGAATTTAGTTTGATTGTGCGGGCGGCACAATCACTTGTACTTGCTTTTATGATTTTACTCTGTACAGTGTAAACAACTTCATGGGGATCAACACAACACAACAGAATGTGAGCTTTAAAGTATTACTTAATGAAAGAATTCTCCTCAGCGTCCTCCCCACGAGAGGGGGTGCCAGTGTTGATATCCACTGCTATTCCATCCTGGAACTGAGTTTTTGAAATTGAAGCCGCAATGCGCCAGTTGTGTGGGTTATGATGTTGCCATTTAACCACGTTCACCAAATCATGTAAATACAAAAGATCTTCTTTACTTACATTTTTAGGTATCTGTCAGCCTACATCAAGGACCAAATCCACATCTACATAAATGTCCGCATTTCTATTCACATCTTTGTATGTATGTGTATCTCTGTGCCTATATCTATATTTAAATGAGCCAAAAATAAATCTTAAAGATGAAAATATTATTATTTATAAAAAGAAATAAATTAAAATCTTTTTTTAATTAAAATAAAGAAAAATACCAATGGAGTCCATCCCACCTGTTCTTTCATCCTAAATTCTGATTTAGTGGGTGGGTGTTCTACTGTGATTGTGCCAGCAACAGCAGTAGACAAACATCCTTTCTGTCATTGTTATTTTCTCTGAAAATACAGTATAAATTGGTTTTGCTTTTAGAAAAACCTAAGACAGACAAATTCACCTTTTTCCCCCAGAATTTGTAATTTGAAGCCAATCAATAACAGTAATTTCCTTTTTGCTTATGACCATTTTCAAGGAATGGATGTTCATTATCACCCAAGTTTGAATACTGGCTTTTGGTGCTCAGCAAAGTAAGCTGATTAAACGGAGGCATTATTCTTGTGCATTAGTATAGGAAAGTCCCTCGGCCAACACAGGTTCTATTTGCGTTTACCTTTTACCAGACGCTTTTCTACAAGTAGTGCTTGAAAATTATACATCCATTGTCAGAGAAATTCATGATCTAAAATAACGTGCTTTGGGTGGTGCTCAGATCTGTATTTTAACTCTCATTTGCAAGAAGGCAAGTTAAAGATAAAATTCAGAATAAATCAATTCAAAATCTCTGGCCTCTGAGCCCATAATAATTTGTCTAGTGTATTTCTTCTGAGAAGAAAGAATGACCTGTCCAGTGTCTCCAGGTTGCAGCGTTGGAAGAATTTCCTTTCGTTTTATAATCACTCAAGTTATCTATGGCCATAGAGCAAAGCACTCCAAAGTTCACTCACTTAGAACGTTTTTATAAGTAGCACCTCTTTGCATTGTGGGGTGACTGGGCAGTTCTGGCTCGGGCTCCCACACAGCTGCAGTCATGTGGGCATCAGGGCGCTCATTCATATGCTGTAGTTGGTACCAACCTCAGCAGGAGTTCAGCTGTGGCATAGACGACAGAGCCTACAACCGCTTGTCTTTGTGAGTTGGGTTCTGCCTCCCCAAATCAAGCATCTCAAAGGCGAGCAGCACCAGAGACCCGGGTGGAATTATCTCACCTCCTAGTCCTGAGGATGCTGATTACACTGCACTGTGTTGATCAGGCAGCTGGAAATGTGTGCACAGATTTAACAGGAGGTGCGTCAGTCAGGAGAAACAGAATGAGTGGGACATGCACGTGTGTGTGCATGTGTGTGCACATGCACAGGTGCCTATGTTTATATCGAAAGACTTGTTTTGGGGAATTTTTTGACATCCTGTGATGGCCGGCAAATCCAAAGTCTTGGGCAGGGTAGATCAGCCGGCTGCTCACTCAGACAAGAACTAATGTTCCAGTTTCAAGTTAAAAATCCGTGGAATAGGTGGATGATCTGGAAATTTGGGCAAGATCCCTGTTACAGTTTTTAGGCAAAATAACCTGTTCTTTTAAAAACATCAGTTTTTGCTCTTAAGGAATTCAACTGACCAGCTGAGACCACTTACAGTATTGAGAGTAATTTCCTTTACTTAAAGTCAACAGATGTTGATGTTAATCACATCCACAAAATACTTTTGCAGGAAAAAGGCTGAGCCTCATAGGGATAACCAAGTTGACACATTACAAACAACACAGGGAGCATATTAAAGAATCCTTAGGTTCATTTTTGTTTTTGTTGTTATTTTGAGTGCCAAGGATTGAACTCAGGGCCTTGCGCTTGCTAGGCAGGCACTTTATCAATCAGCTAAATCCCCAACCCTGGATCATTTTTAATTTTATCATTTAATAAGAGTAAGGGTTACTCCTAAAATCCATAAATGATTCGGAGTAAGATTTTGCTTCAAAGGCAAAAGCGACTTTGGACCCTGAGAAATTATGTTGACTTCTAGTAGGACTAATTAATCAAATGCTTTTTCTTCAGATAAAAACTATTGTCCTAATCTTTCTCTATCTCTCTCCTGGTCTAAGACTTATTGCTTCATTTCTGAGAACAAATGTCTTACCTGCATTTACATGAAGGTCCTACAATTCAATTACATGCAACATTGATGTCACTCTGAATTTTCTTTCCTTTTTATGGTCTGGCTACTTCATTTACTTGTTTCTACCTTTCTTTCTTTTCCTTTTTCTCGGAGCTTCTTTGACTATATTAATATAGTATACCTTTTCAATATTTACATATTTTACTCAATATTAGGCTCATTAGTGCATTATATCCACAATTATGAATATTGTACCCCAGAAAACAACACTTTTTAGTATGTCTCTTCAAAGGAAAAGAAACACAGATCAAATCTCAGTTGAATTTGTAAGGAAAAATTCTAGATATGTAAATTAAATTAAGAAAGACTATGAAAACAGGCTGCTAACTAGAGATTTGAAATGATATAAATGGTCTTGTAAAACATGCAGCTTCTGGGACCCTTTCTTTGCCGATTGAATCAGGAAGTCTGCAAGCTGCATGTAACTCACATTATTTTAAGAAGTGCGATTAAGGTAACCAGTTCCCTAATAAGAGTTCAACTATAGTCATAGGTACAACTTCAGAGCAAAAGTCAGTTTCTGCTACCCTACCATCTATTCCAAGTTAGATTATATGTTATTATCTAATTCATAGCCTAAATTTCAAAATTGGATTCCTGTATCTTAAGGAATTAACAGAAATATCCTATCTTTCAGGCCTTTGCAAACACTGAGAGACCCTTAGGGCGGCTGCCTACCCCCAGGCTCTGTATTTTGGGTTTTATTATTTCATCATTAGTCTGGTACATAGAAGTTTACTATGGTATAATGAATCAATTATAGACACTAGATCTTACATAATTAGCAGCAGTAGAGCTCTGGAGATATGGGTTGGGGGAGTAGAGACCAGAGAAATGCCACTAAGCAGTCCTGGTGTGGGAGAGTGGGTGAGACTTGGCTGGGAGTTCTAGAGACACGTCAGCTGTTGGACCTCTGAGGTGGCGGGGATGGGAACCTGTGGAAGATCAGTGGTCCTGTATTGTCTATTCACAGTTCTTTTCATTACATTTTAAATTTCAGGCATAGACAGAAAAGTCATCACTCTGACTAAAATGAACTTGTTTTCTTAACAGCTGAAAATATGCTTAGTTTCTCCCCCCAGAAGATTTACAAAGTTCCACTATATTTATTTATGATTGAAATTCATTCCTTGTCCAGTGTTGAGCATATAGAAATAGCCTCCTCCTAAACTTTAATTCAAGAAATTATGATAATTATAAAGAGCTTGGAATACAGAGGAAAATTTTCTGTAATATCACAACTGAGACTGAAGAGATTTGTAAATTTGGTATACAACATTCCAATAATTTTTCGGTGTGGTATATTCTGTACTATGAACTGATAATAGGCATACAAGGTTTAATTTGCTATTCAATTTAGTACCACATTATAACTATGTTTGCAGGTTATTACCTAGCCTTCCTAATAATGCCTGCATAATAGTCTACCTACTGATTGTGGCGTTAATTAAGTTGCTTCCATTCTACGGATGCAAATTTGGGTTGCTTCCAATATTTAACAGGTACGAATAGTTCCATGTAGCATAACATAATGTATTCCTAGACAGGCCTATGAAAGTAAAATGCACAGTATTTTTATAATATACTTACAAGTTAGAAAAACTTTTCCCAAAAGCTAAAATTTTTATGGAATTCATACCTATACTTCTAAGACAATCTGTTTCTGATAGGCATTCACAGAAAGCTTCATTGTTTTACTTGAAGTAGAACATTACTGACTTGCTTAATTCTAGTGAGTAACTGACCGAAACCAAAACCTTCCTGATTTCTTCTTTTTAAAAATTTTATTACAGTAGTGGAACCAGTATTTTTGTATCTGCATTTTTTTCTTCTTCACTATTTTTTACACTACTTAAAAATAAGTATAACTTTTAACAATGTATCAAAATATATCGCATCATAATATACAGAAATAATCAAAATAATTATGTCCAAATAATAAAACATTCTATAATAGATCACAAATATTGCAGAAGTGAAAAAAAAGATGGCAATGTCACCAAATCTGAGTGTTTTCAAGAGTGAAGCGATAGATTAAGATGTCTATTTTTTAGCTAATGTAAGAAATTAAAATGTTTAAGGAAAGGAGTATCTTTGGGGTTGTGTGTGATTCTATAGAAGTCTTCTAGAAGTTGAAAGAATGAAAAATCAGCTGTTTTCATTGAATTTCTCACAACTTTTCCAGATTTTGGAACTTTTTAGAATAAATAAATGATTTAAACAATATGAGCATTTTATGACTCTAAAAAAATAGGACTGCAGTAAAGAGAATATAAATGAAAGATTTACTAGGAGAGCAAGGAAATTTTTCTGGAAAAATATATATCTGAGTTGAGTTCTGAGGGGAAAAAGGAACTAACTCTTGAAGGTCGTGGAGATAAGGAATAAAGGACATTTGGATGAGTTTGGAACTTGTAAAAGGCACGATGTATTTGAGGAATTGTTCATAACTTCATATGACTGGAGTGAAAATCTGACATGGCCAAAGAGCCAAGAGGTGGAATTACGAGTCAGAGAGATAGTGGTTAGGAACAAAACCATGAACATTCGTATGGACAAAACTATTAGGTGATCTTGATCTTAAAAGCACTGACAAGTTATTCCTGAAGACCTGGGACCAACAAGACCGGGTTTGTTTTCTGAAAGAGTACTAGCAGCTATGAGCAACAGGAATTTGAGAAACCAGAGAGCAGTTAGGGAAATACTGCAATACAGGCAAGATAAAATAAAGAGATGAAGGAAAGCAGTGGCCAGAGGGGTAGAGAAGGAGGGAGAGTGTTAGATTTGGTAGACGTAAACTCCACCAGAGCCGTGGCCTGTGCCTGTGGCTGTGGGGAATGGACTATGGGTAGGGAGACAGTGAGGTGACGTTCACGCTTTTACCTTGAACTGAGCTCATGGTGACATTGTGTGCCAGGACAGAGAACACAGTTTCATAAGATAAATTCAGTTTTCTCCACAATGAGTTAGGCATCCCATATTCTATTTCAAGGGAAATATTGGCAAGATAGTTGGATTAGAGAAATGTGATGGAATTATAAATTTGGGTAGTTTGGAAACAAATTAACCTTGAAAAGAATATTTAGATGGCATAATTGAGGGACAACATGCAGATGAAGAGCAGAGGGCATAACAAATCCTTGGAAAGCATAGACATTGCATAACCATGAAAGTAATAGAAAATATCAAAGAAGACAGAAAAAAGTGTGAGGAAGTGTAAAACTCTTTGGTATTTTGTACAAAATGTGCAGGTAGATTTACTAGCTGAGTCAGATGCTGTGTGGTCTGGTCCTGTTTCTAGTCATGCCTTGGACACATCTGGTAAAATGACTGAAGTTTTAGTTTCTCTTATACAAGGTGAAGCCATGGCTCTTCCTAGTCGATATACAGGTTTATATTACATAAGATTGTGTATATGAAACAACTTTGGTAATACTCTGAAGCATCATGTAAATGTGAAAATTTATTATCGTATCCTAGATAATGACTTCTTTGACCTACTTTTGCTCTTTCTCTCAACTAAATGCAACGCTATACTGTATCATCTCTTATATTGGAAGAAAAAAATTACTAAAAACTTGGCCTACCAAATAATCTGGGCCAAGAATTTCTAAGGCATAGCATAGAAAACATTCTTTCTTTTTCAAAACTTACTCTGATACAGTCTTAAAATCAGGCGGACATTGAATTCACACTAAGAAATTTGATCTTTGGAAACTTCGTTATGTGCTTAGCACCTGTTTTAGTCACTTTTCTCTCGTTGTTGGGACAGAATACTCGACACCCAAAGTTAGGGGAAGAAAGGTTTATTAGCTCACAGTCTGCAGAGGTTTCAGTCTATAGTCCGCTGGGTCCGAGGCAGGGCTGGCATGCAGACCGGCGGCCGCCGCAAAGTAAAGTGAGGAAAATGCCAGGAATGTATGCAAATCAGCAATGCAAACAAGCAGCTAGTTAAGCATTCTTCCTCTATTATCTAGGCTACCTGCCCCCAGGGCAGCCCACACTCTAGATCCAGCTATCTCTCACCACATGAGGCTTTGGGGGGACATCTAGACACAAACCATAACATTCCGCCCCTGGACCTCCAAAGACTCATGCATAGCCCATTATGCAAAAGGCATTTAGTCCATCTCCAAGAGTTGCCAAAGTCCTAACAGTTTCAGCATTGCTGAAAAGTCCAAATCCAAAATCTCCTCTGAGATTTAAGGCAAACTCTTAGCTGCAAGCTCCTGTACAAATGAAAAGAAGGTTAAACACTTCCAACGTACAATGGCACAAGATAAGCATTACCATCCCAAAAGATACAAATAGGGGGATACAAAGGAA